>PVJS01054602.1:0-12908 GCA_004027185.1 Glis glis | reverse complement strand
TAATATTCCTCCCCTCCCCTCCCCTCCCCTCCCCTCTCCTCTCCTCTCCTCTCCTCTCCTTTCTCCTCTCACTCTCTCTTTTGGTGGGATTGAACACAGGGAGAAGAAAGGTATGCTAGAACTCATGATCTTCCTAGAGAGGTCTTCTTGTATGCTTTCCTTCCATGGTACCTTTTTTCAGGGAATAAAATCCAGGGGCATTCTACCTCTGAGCTACACCCCCAGACCTTCTCATTTTTTATTTTGAAACAGGGTCTCACTAAGTTTCTGAGGCTGGTCTCGAACCTGCGATCCTCCTGTCTCAGCCTCCCAGATACAGGGATTATAGGCATGCACCATGTAATGTAGCTTTTTTAATGCTTCAAGCCAGCGGATTGTGGTTATATCCAGTGGTGATAAATACCAGATGTTTAAATGCCTTAAAACAGAGTGGTGTTTTGTTTTGTAAACTTTTCATAAGTGAACCTCCCTACAAGTTTTCCCTCTTGGAAAGGATATGTTTGATATCAGAGTCAAAGTAAACATAGTAAGTAGAACCATACTTTTTCTTCCTTTTAATCTTATTGTGAGTCTGTTTCTGTTCGTTTCTTAATCCCTGTGGCAACATACTCTGCTCTGTTTTGCTTCTTTCACAGCTTATTTAGAGTCTTGTGTGTGTGTGTGTGTGTATGTGTTACTGGGGATTGAACTCAGGGGTGTTGTACCTCTGAGCTCTATATACCCCAGCCCTATTTTTTGCTTGTTTGTTTTTATTTTGAAACATGGTCTTGCTAAATTACCACCCACTGGCCTCAAACCTGCGATCCTCCTGTTTCAGCCTCCCAAGGACTGGGGTTACAGGCGTGTGCCACGGTTCCTGGCTAGCTTATTTGGATTCTACTTTCTCTTTTACTCCCTTCAGTGAGGCAGCCAGCCTCTGCAGTGAGTATGCTTTTGAAAATTTAGATCTTGATTTTGCCGCTTGTCTATGCACAATTAACAGCCAGCCTGTGCCAACCTCCCTCCAGGCCCTCTGTGCCAGGGAAATGAGGAACGGCTGCTCTGGTCAGAAGCGCCATGCCCTCACTCCACAGTGGGATGCCAGGATACTAGCTAAAATATAAGAAAGCAACTTTAAGCAACCCCAACCCTTTCTATTACAGATACGGGTGCCATTATAACTTCAATAAATTTATGATGGTCACTTACTCCCTTTTTATAGCACAGTAGTTAGTTTAGCAATAACTTCTTGAAATCTAACATCATACAAATCACCGGCATAATTCTCCAAAGCATTGTTTCTTTATTTATTTATTTCCTTTTTTTTTTTTTTTTGGTACTGAGGATTGAACTAAGGGGCATTCTACCTCTGAGCTATACACCCAGTCCTTTTTATCTATTGATTTTTATTTTGAAACAGGGTCTCACTAAGTTGCTGAGGCTGGTCTCAGACCTGTGGTCCTCCTGTCTCAGCCTCCCAAGTACTGGGATTACAGGTATATGCCACCATGCCTACTGTGTTGTGTTTCTTTCTGAAAGGTCTCTGGTCTTGGCTTAGAAACTGTGGGTGAGGAAACAGAGAATTCATTTCTGGACTGCAGTCCAAGTGTCACTATATACAATAAAATGTCAATATACAAATGTCAAAATTTATCAAAGCATAGAGATTAAATATATACAGCCAGGCATGGTGGTATATGCCTGTAATCCCAATACTTTGGAGGCTGAGACAGGAGGATCACAAGTTTGAGACTAGCCTATACAACTTGGAGAGACTCTGTCTCAAAGTGAAAAATAAAAAGGTCTGGAGGTGTAGCTCAGTGGTAGAGCACCCCTGGGTTCAATCCCCCATAAACACACACACACACACACACACACACACACACAGATTATTATATGCCAATTATACCTCAGTAAAGCTGTTTTTAAAGTGTTTAGGGTAAAAATAAGGTTTCAGAGATGACAAAGAAGTGAAATTGTCATGGTTGACCATGGAAGCCCTTCATGCAAAAGACCGTTGACTTGGATGTGCCTGACTGGCCAGGACCTTGCTATGTGTTGAGAGGTAACTAATCATTGACTCTTGCTATGCCTTTGTGCTTCATTTGCAAATTGGATACAAGTACCTTTCCTCTCATAATCCTTTATTGAGTAAAGGAGAAAGGAAAGAAATCTCCAGTCTCTGCACTTACCCATCTTCTGTGTTTTTCTTCCATTAAGATCTGTTCTCTTGAGATGGCTAACTGTGTTTGGTTAAACTCTAATTCTCAGCTGTAAGACAAAAGACTGATGAGCTCACCACCTACAGAGTGTTCAAGCAGTGTGTTATACTCCCGTATTGAAATTTTAGGAACTCACTAGAATAATCTATTTGGAAGACAAGTTCATGTGTTGATGTAGTGGGAATACAAAGGGTCCTCACGTTAGGCTGGTTTGTCTTCTGATTATTCACCTTTACAGTGGTGCAAGAGTGATACTCATTCAGTAGAGACCATATTATGAATTTTGAATTTTGAACTTTGACCTAGCCCAAGCCAGTGCTCTGCAATAAGACACTCTCTCCTGAGCTGCAGTGCCCAGTTAGCCCCGCAATCTTGAGGGAAAGCAGCCAACACTACACAGTGCTCTGTTGCTAAGTGATGATATTTGGTAAATTAGGTATATTAAATGCATTTTCCAGTTATTCAATGGATTTTCCAATTTTTTGACTCACGAAGGGTTCACTGAGACATAACCCCAGTGTTAAGACAAGGCATATCTGCATTTGTAACAACCCAGAACAATGAGCTCAACCAATTCAACCGCGTTATGTATTTTTTCTATTTTTGTGCTTAGCTTTGTTACTCAAATAAATTAAATAAGATCATGTGCTAGAATCATATCTAACTCAAAGTAAAGCGAGATACTAAATGTCAAGTGCTATTCAATTATTTATTCATTTAGTGATACTGGGGTTTGAACCCAGGGATATTCTACCTCTTAGCTACATCACCAGCCCTATTTTATTTTTTCTTTTGAAACAGGGTCTCACTAAGCTCCTGAGAGCCTTGCTAAGTTGCTGAGGCTGACCTTAAACCTGAAATCCTCCTGTCTCAGCCTTCCACGTACTGGGACTACAGACATGCACCACCATGCCTGGCTCCCAAATATTTAAATTAACTAGATAGAGATTTGAAATAATTAAACTTTTGTGGGTTTTTTTGGTCCTATGGCTTGAACCTAGGGACATTCTACCCACAAGCTATATCCTAACCTTTTCTTTCTATTTTGAAACAAGATCTTGCTAAGTTGCTGAGCCTGGCCTTGAACCTACAATCCTCCTGTCTCACCTTCTCAAGTACTGGGCTTACAGGTGCGTGCCACCATGCCCAGCTTTCCAAGTATTTAAATTAACTAGATAGAGATTTGGAGTAATTAAACTTTTTCAAGTTAGGATAAACCAATCAAGTCATCAAATTTTCTGTGAAGTGCTGCATTCTGTGGCTGCAGTTTTCTGGAAGGACTGGTAACACTTTTAAGCAAATCTGCTTTAGTCATCTCAAGATTTTTTTACATTGCACGAGATAAAAACTAAACATATTTTTATTTTTCTAAAGGAGTATTTTCCAGGTGTTAAAATAATAAATAAAATTTTAAATTATTAACAATGAAAAGGTGAAAATTAGGCATATTTTAAAAGATAAAAACTTACTATAACAAAGATAGAGAAAATCTTACTGAATCATTTTTTGAGTATTCTCCCATTCCAATGGAGAAAAAATAGGAGATGCGTGCGTGTGTGCGTACATGTGTTTGTGTGTTGGGAATCAAACTCAGGGCCTGGAACATGCTAGGCATGCACTCTACCACTGGGCTACACCCCAAGCCTGAGTCTTGTTGATACTGAATTTATGTAAGAATAATGATGGGCTGAGACAGGAAGATTACAGGTCCTAGGCCAGCCTCAACAGTGTAGCGAGGCCCTCAGTAACTTAGTAAGACCCTATTTCAAAATAAAAAATAAAATATGGCTGGAGGTGTAGCTAAGAGGTAGAATGCCCGAGTTCAATCCCCAGTCCAAAAAAAAGGATACTGATGGTGGTTACCGTTTGTTGCTTGCCTCTTTTATACCATTCACCATGGTAGATACTTCGGTGTTTTATTTCTAATTGTCTAAAGGATTTCTTTTTTTGCGGGGGGGGGGGGGTACCGGGGATTGAACCCAGGGGCGTTCTACCTCCGTGCCACATCCCTGGCCCTATTTTTTATACTTTATTTTGAAACTGGGTCTCACGAAGTTGCGGAGGGCCTCACTAAGTAGAGAGAGACAGGGAGAGAGAGAGAGAGAGAGAGAGAGAGAGAGAGTGCTGAGGCTGGCCGCGAACCTGGATCCTCCGGTCTCCACCTTCCAAAGTACTGGGATTACAAGCGTGCGCCACCACGCCCAGCTTGTCTAAAGGATTTCTGAGATGAAGAACTGTTGTGCTCATTATCCAATGACCTTTTCCCTACTGCCCTCATTCCTTTCTCTCCAAATTCATTCACACAAGATATTTTCAAACTCATCCTTCAATATAAAGTCGCTTTCGCTCTTTCTTGTACTTCAAATTAAATTTACTTTGCCCTGATGGTAATAATGGAGCAGGATCAAGAAATCAATTTTAAAATAATGAATTAGATCTAAAAGCCTTTTACTTTGTTATCTGTTCCATTTTTCCCCCCATGAACTTCAGTCAGTAGGCTCTTGACTACCGGATTTGGAACCATCTGAGAAAATCTTGAACTCGTCTGTCATTGTTTTCTCCCCAGTGGCAGCTAAAGATTGCCTTTGTGGGCTTTCGCCAGAATAAACAGTCTGACTCTGCAGCAAGTTGTCTGAAACCGAACTCCCAGGCATGGCGGGAGGATGGATCCTGCCTGAGCCCCTTCAATTTGCCCTTTACAAAAATAGCTGCTCTCTGTTCTCCACCATCCAGCCCTCTCGTGGTACATTGTTTAGCCCACTCAATTTATAGAGAATATACAATTTCATTCACTTCTGAGCTTCTATGTGGAAAACTAAGAATTAGCAGTAATACTTTATAATTGTTCTGTTTAAATGCATTCATTAAACTGGAGGTCTTATGAAATAAGCCTTTTTTTCTCATTGATACTTGGAGGGAATAATTTTGCCAGTTTTTCAGATGGAAAAGGTACTAGAAAAGTCAAAAGTACAAATTCTAATACCTTTTCTGAGTTCGCATTGTCCAACTTTAAATATGTAGATATTACTTTAAGAGGAATTCAGTTTGACATTTTATTTCTTCTGAATTCTGGCATTTTAGAGCTGGAATAGCCCTGATAAGGCCTCAAGTCAAACTCCTTCATTTTACAGATACGAAAGGTTGCTGCAGAGAAGGTAGGTGCTAAACAGTGGCAAAGCTGGGACTTGAACCGGGGTCCCAGTTCTGTCCCTCTTTAGAACTTGTTAAGATATTTTATCATCCTGGGTGTGATACCAGGTGGTCAGAAAAAAGTTATATCACTTGCTTTTTAATCTAAGATCAGAAAATGTTAACACCTTTTACTACACATAAACACACATGTGCATTTATCTATACATCTACATGTATACTCATAAATACATATATATGCAAACATATATACCTATACACATACACACATATACACACTTGGATTTATATCTATACTACATATAATACACACCTTCACACACATACTTACCTATGTATACACATATACCTTTGTCTTACCCCCTCTCTTTCTCTACACACACACACACACACACACACACACACACACACACACATGCGCGCGCGCACGTGTATAGTAAAAAAACAAATAATAAGGGCCCTGGAGCCAGGTAAACCTAGATCCTTATTGGTCCAGGCTGTGTTTCCTCAGACCATAAGCTAAAACCTATTTCACCATTAGTAAAATGGGAAAAATAATACTTCTCTTAAACTGACCATGAGAAATAAAATAGAGAATATATGCTGCTTGGTGTATTGTCTACTATCAGTAAGCTTTCAATAAATGTTAGTAGTGAGCTGGGAATATAGCTCAGTTGGTAGAGTGTTCATCTACCATGCACAAGGCCCTGGATTTGACTGATCCCCAGCACCTGGATTAAATAAATAAGAAAGTAAATAAATAGAGTGAGTGACGGTCATTGTGAACAATAAGCATAATGTGTTGAATGAGGAGTAAACTTAAGGAAAGATAGGTATGGCTCATAATCCTGGCCTCTGTGCCGATAACCCGCATGGGCAGGCTGGTTACCCATGACTGACAGGGATGACCTGCCTGGGTGTCTGACCGCTCTGTAGTTTGGGGACTGAGCCTTAACCAAGGGAAGCAGCACAGTCTTATTAAATTGGAAAACAGACACTCAAACAGCACCATGCTCAGTCCTGATCTATGTTGGTGGGAACAAAACATCTCAGGAACCTAGAGGGTGGGGGATCCGGGAGGCCTGTTGATGTTGAGCAGAAGCCACCCGGATGTACATATTCAGATAAATGAAGATGCTTCTACATTTTATATTCTGCCGTTTGTTCTGGGTAAGTGGTGGGCCCTGGGTCCCCTGTGGGAAAGCCAACAGATGAGAAGTATTGGCTATAGGCATCCGGCGTGCCGTGGTCTGAACGCTGAGGCTGGAGGCAGGAGTGTGGTTGGAAGAGGAGCCAGATTGACTGGAATGTGGAAAGGTCAACTGGCCAGACAGCTGCCTGTCCAGACCATGTCCACGGGCAAGGCCAGAAGCTCGGGATGTGTCAGAATGGGCAGGGACAGCACCAGTGCAAGCTGACCCAGAGGCTGTGCCAGGGGGAATGGACATCAGGCTGCCCACACAGCCCAGGCACGGGGTGGGTCAGGATCAAGAGCAAGGTTAGCCAGAAACGTCCCCAAGAGCTGGTTTGGAAGAGAGTAAGTCGGAGGCCAGGCCCAGCCAGGGGCAGATCAGAGAGAGGGAGAAGGTGTATTGCTTCTGCTGGCACCTGTCCCGTTGTGTCCCCTGGCCTGACAGTTGATGTGAAAAGAGAGAAGGGTGAGCAGGAAAAGAAAAGAAGGGTTTTCTTTGGGTAGGATGGAAACCTGAGTTGGCCAGCAGAGGGGGGTCTGAGCAAGGTTAATTTGCAGAAGTCTGTGCGTGAGAGGACAGAGTGGGAGGAGGTTTTCTTTGTAGGCTCCACTTTATCTGCTGACCCTGAAATGATGCTTTTTCTCAAGGTTGTCAGAGACCTGCTTCTTGTCCCACCTATATCAGAGTAGGCTTGGTTTTGCTGCAGTAACAAATGAACCCCCATATCTCAGTGGCTTATAGCAACATACCTTTATTTCTTGCTCTAGTAACATGTTCACTGTGAGTTGTCCACAGCTTGGCTCCTCATTACTTACTTATTTTTTTTTCTTTCGGGGTACCAGAGGTTGAACCTAGGGAGTTCTACCACTGAGCTACACCCCCAGCCCTTTTAAAAAATATTTGTTTGTTTGTTTGTTTGTTTGTTTATTGTGGCTTTGGGGATTTAACCCAGGGGCACTCTACCTCTGAGCTACATCCCCAGCCCTATTTTAATTTTTATTTCAAAACAGTCTTGCTATATTACCACACGCTGGCCTTGAACCTGCACTTCTCCTGTCTCAGACTCCCAAATACTAGAATTACAGGCGTGTTCCACCATACTTAGCCCTAGCCTGCATGCCTGCCTGCCTGCCTGCCTGCCTTCCTTCCTTCCTTCCTTCCTTCCTTCCTTCCTCTCCTTCTTTCTTTCTTTCTTTCTTTCTTTCTTTCTTTCTTTCTTGTATTGGGGATTGAACCCAGGGGCATTCTACCTCCGATCTGTACCCTCAGCCCTATTTTATTTTTTATTTTGAAACAGTTTCGCTAAATTGCTGAGGCTGGCCTCGAACCTGTGATCCTCCTGTCTCAGCCTCCCAAGTACTGGGATTACAGGCACATGCCACAGTGCCCACTCCTCATAATTTTTACTTTAAAACCAGCTTGACTGAGCAGTCTCTCTCTCTGGCATCTCACTGTTTGTCATAGCAGAGGGCAAATAGACCACAGAGACCCTTGAGCTGGCCTGCAGCTCTGGCACAGAAGGGGAGGGATGTGTGTCATTTCTGCGCACATTTCATTGGTCAAAACAAGCCTGAGGGTTATGCCTGACATCAACAGGGTGGCAAGACCTCATGCTTCCTCCAGGAGGGACAAGGAGGATTCATAAGAATAGTACAGTCCGCCGCATGACCGTATTCACCCCAGGGTCATCTCACTACTCCCACGACCTCAGGAATTGTCCTCGGCATCTTAGGTCCCTTCCTCTCACTCAGATCTCTGTGCTGAAGGTCAAACCCACACCAGCTGCCAATCAGGCAGCTCTTCCTGGTTAAACTGAACAGGATGAAAGCAGAGTAGTTCCCTCTTTAGCATTCTGTTTCTTTTTGATTTCTGGCCTGCTGTCCACCTGTCCTGCCAAACTGGACAGCTGGGAGCTGTCTTTGACGTCTCGCTCCTCTTCATCACCCCATATCCAGCTGTCAATCAGACAGTCCTCTTGACTCTTTTTTTTTTTTTTTGGTACTGAGGATTGAACCAGGGGCATTCTACCTCTGAGCTACACCCCCCCAGCCATATGCTTTTTTAAATTTTGAAACAGGATCTCACTAGATTGATGAGAGTCTCACTACTTGCTGAGGCTGTCCTTGAACCTGCGATCCTCCTGTCTCAGCCTCCCAAGTACTGGGATTACAGGCATGCACCACCATACCTGGCTTGAGTCCTCTTGATTCTATCTAGCACATATCCCTTGAGTGTTTCTGCTTCTTTTCATCTCTCCTACCCCTAATAATCTAGGGCCTAGTGTTTCTCATCTGGACTACTTTGGCAAGCTCTTTAGTATTATCCATGCCCCATCTTCTCCCACCAGTTCTTTCCACCCAGCATCCAGTGATCGCCCCAAGTGCAGATCTGACAGCACGTGCACCCTCTGCTTCAGCTCTCCACGGTTTCTCATTGTCCTGAGAGTCAAGCTGTGGAACCTCAGTAAGATCTTCATCTGGCACATGCCTGTAATCCCAGTACTTGGGAGACTGAGATAGGAGGAGCACAGGTTCGAGGACAGTCTCAACAACTTAGTGAGACTCTCAGCAACCTAGTGAGACCCTGTTTCAAAACAAAACAAAAAAAGGGCTGGGAGTGTAGCTCGGAGGTAGAATGCCCCTGGGTTCAATTCCCAGTACCCAAAACAAAACAAAACAAAAACTTTACTGTCTCCTCTGTCTTCTCTTAACCATTATCCCACCCCTCCCAACTGTCCCTATAATGGGCCATGCTCGCTCTTACTTCTAGAATGTTATGGGTTCCTTCTGTTCCTTCTGCCTAGAATGCTCTGTGTGCTTAGCTGGCTGACTTTAACTCGTCCCTCAGATCTCAGTTTAGACAATACCACCCATGGAAGCCTTTTCTTCCCCTTCCTAAACTAGCAAAGATGTCCCGGTAGGTGCTCCGTGGCCCTGCACCTCCCTTGCTGTGGCACAGGTCACCATTTAGAGCCAACTTACATGCCTGTTATCTGTCTCTTTGAAGTAGTGACAAATTTAGCATTGACTCTTCAACTCCTAGCAGAGTGTCTGGAATAATCTAGGTGCTGCTAAGTGTTTATGGAGTGATGGTGAAGGACCATTCATGGTGTTGAAGAGTGGATTTGACCTGACTTCAAGAGCAAGGTCCTTGCTTCCTTAATGTGAAGGGAAGCTGAGGTAGAGCAGCTTGGCTTAGGGCTAGAATCCCAGTACTTGGGAAGCTGAGACAAGAGGTTTGCAGGTTTGAGGCCATCCTCAGCAACTCAGCAAGACCCTCAGCAACTTAGCAAGATCCTGTTTCAAAATAAAAAATAAAAAGTCCTGGGGTGTAGATCAGAGGTTGAATGCCCCTGGGTTCCATCCCTAGTACCAAAACCAAAACAAACAAACAAAGACAGGCTTCTAGGGAAAGATGATATATCTCACTAGAATATAACCTCCTCCAGGGAAGAGACTTGTCTGTTTTGTTCACTGAAGAATCCCCACGCCTAGAACAGTGCTTGACACATAGTAGGCAGCTAATAAATTGAATGAATATATGACTCGTAGGTCAGGATTCTTTGGCTCTGAGAATTAACCCTGGGTGACATAAGCAGAGAGAGAATTGGTTGGGAGGGTGGAGGGTCATTCACAGAGTCGTCATGAAGGCTGGAGAGCTGAGCAACCGTGGGAGACAGGCAGGTACAACTTGGCCAAGGTTACGTCACAGGACACCCTGCCCAGGGCACCACCCTGGCACTGCAGCTGCCCGGCACCGCTGTCCCTGGCACTGCGGCCACTGTTATTAGTGCAGCGCCCCTGCCCTCCTTCTGTCAGCTCTCACTGACCCTGCGACTTGATGTTGACCCTTGAAGGTGCACAGACCCTGCAGGAACACCTGGTTGGCTGAACCAAGGTTGAATGTCTAATGGTGAGTTGCCAGAAAGCAGGAGAGAATGAATTTGTGTTCCTGTCAACAGAGGGGGCCATGCTGCCACCTGGTTTGGGATTTCTCCCTAATAAGACAGTTATAGGGCAAGTTTGAAGTGTATACGTGTAGTAAATGCTTACTCTAAGAATGCAACCAGTTCTGAAGGTTGTAAAGTATAAAATATAAATATACTCCCTACTTCCCAACCCCCATTCCAACACTGTTATCTGTTGGTGATGTGTTCTTCCACATTTCTTCAAGAAGTTTCTGGAATAAGAACTGTTTCTTACACTGCACTGAGCTGGACTTCCTAGCTCTCACAGGATACTTGTAGTTTATATATGAAGCTCGTTGTCTGCTGATTTTTCCTCGGAAGTAAAGTGTTTGGTTTCCTGTGGTCCCAAGATGTAGCCATGCTTGGTGGTAGTGTTGGTTCTTAACTCCCAGCAAGAGACCACCGCCCAGGAAACGGAGCACGCTGGCTCCCCGCACTGTGTTACTTATTACGGGCATTTCTTGCTTGAGATGGATCAGGGACGTGATGACATCCATCATTTTGATGGGTAAGCCAAATTTGGGTTCTGCTTTGGCCTAATGGATTTTAGTGGCCGAGAGGACAGCCTCCTAGTCAGAGTGACTTGCGTGGACAGTGTGCTCTTCCAAAAAATTATCTGTAGTAATACTTTTCTTGGATTTTACATGACATTCTAGAATTAATCTGTCATCAATCAACTACCAGGAAAATTAGTTCTAGGCACCTATCTGGCTGTTAATTTTCTTTGTTATGTTTGTGGGTGGCTGACTTCCTATGCAGGGAAGCAGCACTCAGGTGGCCCATGGTGACTGGGCAGGACACACGTTAGATATTTTTAGAGGAGCCAGTTTTACAGAAAGAGCAGAGTTGTTGCTCAAATGACAGCTTTGAATTTTAACAAAATAAAAGTGGATATTATACATCTTGTTTGTAAGAACTAGATGAAGAACCATGTTAGGCAGTACACTAGATCATGTGCTCAGATGAGTTTGGATACCTGCACTTCAGGTTGTCACGAGGCTGACGAAAAACAGTTGTGAAGATTGGTCCAAGAGCGAGGCTTCAGCCAGCGTCCTGTGGGATCTCCTGAGCACCTGGATGCACAAGCCAGCACATCTGTCCAGCCGGCTTCGCTCTGCTGCACACGCTCGGCGCTGCATGTATAGTGTTTGAACGGTGCTATGTGTTTCTTCTTTACTGAACAACTGGCCCAACTATTTCTACACCAATAGGGTAGATGATGGTGTAACATCCAGGGTTCCCGTATGAAACCTGTGCTTCTGAAATGAGTGCCTTTAAGAGCATCTAAACGGGTAGTAGTTCTGTTCCATACTTGTGAAATCTGATGTATATATATTGTCTTTTTTTGATAGAATCTCATGAATAAATAAGGGGTTGATCTTTTTTTTTTTTGCCTTACTGGGGATTGAACCCAGGGGCATTCTACCTCTGGGCTACACCCCCAGCCCTATTTTTTTTATTCTTTATTTTGGAACAGGGTCTTACTAAGCTGTGGAGGTTCTCACTAAGTTGCTGAGGCTGGCTGCGAACCTGTGATCCTCCTGTCTCAGCCTCCCAAGCACTGGGATTACAAGCATGCACCACCACGTCCGGGTAGGGGGTGGTAATTTTAAAATGCAGATTGAGACAATTCCAATTCGAGTCAAAGCCAAAATAAAAGTCAGTTGCAATTCATTTGCAAACGTGGACATTTTGAGTGTTGATAACCAACAAGGGCCTTCATTAAAAAGTATTATTATAAAATGTGTGTAACAAATATGACAGGAAGCCATACTATATTGTTTATACCAAGAAACACTGGTTCTTTGAAAGAAGGTACCATTTACAGTGGCAACATTTAAAGAGAGGTGAAAACAATGAACTTTGATATCTTAATTGAAATTTAATTTTCTCTTGCCTTGGTTTTTTTTTTTTTTTTACAGTACCGGGGATTGAACACAGGGGCATTTTACCTCCAAGCTACACCCCCGGCCCTATTTTTTTTTTTTTATACTTTATTTTGAAACTGGGTCTCACGAAGTTGCGGAGGGCCTCACTAAGTAGCTGAGGCTGGCCGCGAACCTGGATCCTCCGGTCTCAGCCTCCCAAGTACTGGGATTACAAGCCTGCGCCACCACGCCTGGCTTGCCTTGGTATCTTGACTGTCACACAAAAAAATCTTCCAGATGAGAAATGTTAAAAAAGCCAGTATCAGCCAGGCGTGGTGGTGCGTGCTTGTAATCCCAGTACTTGGGAGGCTGAGACCCGAGGATCCGGGTTCACAGCCAGCCTCAGCTACTTAGTGAGGCCCTCCGCAACTTAGTGAGACCCAGTTTCAAAATAAAGAATAAAAATTGGGCTGGGGGTGTAGCTCAGAGATAGAATGCCCCTGGGTTCAATCCCCGGTACCACAAAAAA
>PVJS01054601.1:0-12904 GCA_004027185.1 Glis glis | reverse complement strand
TTTTTTTTTTTTTTGCGGTACTGGGGATTGAACGCAGAGGCGTTCTACCTCCGCGCTACGCCCCCGGCCCTATTTTTTATGCTTTATTTTGAAACCATGTCTCACGAGGTTGCAGAGGGCCTCACTAAGGAGAGAGAGAGAGAGAGAGAGAGAGAGAGACAGGCAGACAGACAGACAGACAGAGCGAGAGCTGAGGCTGGCCGCGAACCCGGATCCTCCAGTCTCCGCCTCCCAAAGTACTGGGATTACAAGCGTGCGCCACCACGCCCAGCAGTATTCTTATTTTTGAAACAGGGTCTCACTAGGTTGTAGAGAGCCTCACTAAGTACGAACTTGCCATCCTCCTGTCTCGGCCTCCCAAGTACTGGGATTACAAGTGTGTACCACCATGCCCGGCTTGTGACAAAGGATTTGTATATAGAACATATCAAGAATTCTACAACTAAAAGATAAAAAGATTAACAAGCCAATAAGTGAATAAGTGAACATCGGTTAAGATCCTGCGGCAGAGTTCACCTTTGTCTCTGGAAGCTAAAGAATGAAAATTGAGTTGTACTATAAGAAACTCACTCCATCATCAATCAGTAAAGCTCTTTCAGGTTTTCAAAAAAAAAACCACGTAAATTCAAAGTACGGTATCACTATTCCAGCAAGCTTTGGTATATTCTGTATAGAAGATCTCCAAAGAGCTTTGGGAAGATTAAGCAGATAATCCTCACAGTTTCCTTAAGAGAAAAGAGAGGGCGTGAACAGTTTGGCATAATCCCATCTAAAGAGAGAGCCAGGGGAAGGTCTGCTGCTGAGCCAGGAACCCAGGGCCCTTGGCTCTGGGCCGAGGGACAGATGCATGGGCAGTTGAGTGCAGATCAGCACTGTAGGGCCGTGCTTGCCTGCTTTTGGACCCACCCGCCCAGCCTCTCAGTGAGCAGAGGGTTGTTAAATACTGCCTGCCTCTCGGGTGTCGGGGCATGCAGTTCTGCTGTGGGCTCGCTCCAAGGCTTGTCCTGCCCCACTGCCTCTGGGCGCCTCCGATGATTCATTTCCTGCTCCTGGCTTGTGCTATAGCATGCAGTGATGACCCCACTGCCGTTCCTGGCCACTCCCAGGCGTCCCGAGCTCCACCAGCCCCTCCTGGGCACATTCCTTGTCTTCATTCCCGTTCTTGCCCCTTCCAGCCCTGGAAGTTGCTAGAGTGATTAGAAATAAAATTCCATGTGCTAACTCTGGCATGAGCCCTCAGTGCCTACAAAGCCTCAGAGCTGTCGTGTCTGCTGGTCCCCTCAGCTGGCATGCTCTTCACATTCTTCTTCCCCTACCCAAATGATATCAATCACTTGACAACTAGCACATCCAGGAGACCTTCCCATCCTCTCTCTCCTCCATACTCTTTGTTCTCTGTAATGGGGAACTTAACAACATGCACCACTTAATAAGACACTGCACATCTTCACTCTCCTTGGGGGGAGAAGACAGGTGATAGAACCATCAACTTAAATAAGACGATTTAAAGTACAGGAAGTGTTCTGAAGAAAATAACTGCTGAATGGAGTGGGGGGTGCTTGTGTAGACTGTACGACTCTGAGGGGTGATGTCTGAGTTGAGACTCCAGTGAAGAAGTGGCGCCAGCTCTGCAAAGACGTGAGGACGAATGGATCTGACGGAAGGCACAGCACATTCAAAGGCCGTGGGGTGGGAATTAGCTGGCATTTGAAAGAGAGGAAAGCAGTGCGATGTGTGTGTGAGGGTGGTGGTGGTGGTGAATAAATGGCAAGTGGGCTGGCGTTGGTGGCGCACACCTATAATCCCAGTACTTGGGAGGCTGAGATAAGGAGGATTGTGGGTTTGACAGCCTCAGCAACTTAGGGAGACTCTGTTTCAAAATAAGTAAACAAACAAACAAATAAATAAATAAAATGAAAAGGACTGGGGGGTGTAACTTAAAGGCAGAACCCCCCTGGATTCATTTCCCAGTACCAAATATATATATTTACACACACACACACACACACACACACACACACACACACACACATACACACTCACACACACACACACACTGCAAGTGGGCTGAGGTCGGGATCATTCAGGACTGTGTGGGAGGTGACAGGAGCCAGGCTTCACCCTAACTGTGCTCCTTTGTGGAGTGAAGACGGGAGCAAACGCTGTGAGCTGGGCCCTGTCCTGCTGAAGTACTCGGGACGCCACTCACGAGAGGTGCTTGGTCTTCTCTCCCACAGTCCCTAGACTGAGCCGTTGCCCAGCCCTTCTACGTCTGTCCCATTGGCCTTTCTGGAAACTCTGATCGGAAAGAAATTAGTTCCTGTTCAGAGGCTACAGTGGGAGAAGGCAACATATGGAAATCCTGCCAGACATCTAGGACTATTGTTGGGAAGCAATGTCAGACATTCCTTCTTCCTGGCCCCTTATATCTAGAAAACCAGCCCCACATTTTACATACATTAGATCATCGGGTCTCTGAATGGCTCTGAGCGATTGAAAAAAGACTGTGCAACAACAAGATAGGCTAGAAAGTGGAGGCGTCCGGGGGGTGTGGAGGTCAGTAGTTCACGGTCCTGTTTCCAGTCCATCGGTGCTGGGCTCGGAGGGGTCAGGTCAATGGGTGTGATAAGCCAACTTCCTTCCCTTTAATAACAGTGACCAGAACAACGAGGACCTATTGAACACGCTGTGCCCAGGCACATGATGTGCAGCCTGTACCCGGAAAACCTGTCAGTCTTCACAGACATTCACGTTTCAGTTGAAGCTCAGAGAGGCTAAGCAGTGTGCCTATCATGTGCTTGGCCAGTGGTGTAGCGAGGATTCAAACCTAGTGTGATTCCAGCGTCTCAGGCCTCAACTACTGCGCGCTGCCTCTAAGTGTTGGTGCCCCACCCAGAGCTCTTTCTGAGCTTCTCCCAGCCTGGCAGCTGCTCTCAGGCAGGGCTCACGTCCCTTGTGCTGCCATCCTACAAGGTCAGAGCAAAGGATGAAGCAGAAGGTAAATCCAGGATTGACAGAGCCAGCGCAAGCCCTTTTTATGTTCCCCTTGGGGAAAAGGGTGAGAAAATTGTATTTTTAATGAATGAGTTTAGCTTTACCTTTTTTTTTTTTTACTTTACACCCAAGTCCATCCAACCTTTTCTAGAAGCTTCTTCCTAGGTAGATGTGAGATATTGCCTGCAGAGGGGGAAATCTCCCACACTTAAAGTTAGCCCCATCCGTTAGGTGGTGTGTTCCTCAAAGCTGAGTGGAAGGGGGAGACCCCAGGCTGGCCAGCCTGACTCAATGGTGCTTTTTCAGATACAATGATGTAACTGAAGGGGTCAGCAAAATTGGTTTAAAATGAGAACAAGAAGCTGGGCGTGGTGGCGCACACCTGTAATCCTAGTACTTGGAAGGCTGAGACAGGAGGATTGCAGGTTCGAGGCCAGCCTCAGCAAGACCCTGTTTCAAACTAAAAAAGGGCTGGGAGTGTAGCTCGGAGGTAAAATGCCCCTGTGTTCAACCTCTCCAGCCCCCCTCCCCCTCAAAAAAGAGAGAGAGAGCAAGATGTGACAGCCAGGGTTATCCTTGGCGAAGGCAGTTCGCCCCTAGATGGACCATGGGTTGGCTATCCCTGTGAAAATTTGTACCCAGAGGCTGGCCCAGCACGGCAGGCCTGGAACCCTGATGTGGGTCAGCTTAGTGGGTTGACTCATGACTCCCAAAAGATATGGCCAAGTACTAACCCTTGGAACCTGTGAATGTGAAGTTATTTAGAAAAAGTGTCCTTACAAATGTAAACTATTTTTTTTTTTTGGTACTAGGGATTAAACCCCAGGGCATTCTACCTCTGAATCATATTCCCAGATCTTTTTTTTTCTTTATTTTAAATCGGGGTCTCGCTAAGTTGCTGAGGTTCTCACTAAATTGCTGAGGCTAGCCTTATACCTATGATCCTCCTGTTTCAGCCTCCCAAGTATAGGGATTGCAGGCATGTACCACCATGCCTGGCCATAACTAAGGATCTTGAGATAAAATCATCTTAGACTTAGGGTGGGTCTTAAGTCCAATGACAGGCATCCTTCTAAGGGAAAGGAGAGGGAGATTTGGGACACAGATAAACAAAGGAGAAACTACAGAGCTATCTCTTGGATCCTCCCTACCTTTCTCTAAGGCCACATGAAGGTAGAAGTAGAGAGTAGAATGGTACAACCACAAGCCAAGGGCCACCTGGGCCACCAGGAGCTGGAAGAGACAAAGCTTACCCTCTAGAGACTTCAGAGAAAATGTGTCCCTGGCTCCGCAACTAGAAAAGATACACTTCTGTTGTTTTAAACCACCAACTGTGTTGCCATTTGTTATGACAGTCCTAGGAAACGAACAGAGGAGGCCACTGCTCCTTGTCACCCCCCGTTCCCCAGAGTAACACATTACGCATTTACAATGAGAAAGGCAGGGAGTGAGGGGGGGCAATCTCTGCCCTGTGTATTCTTCCTTTGTAGGCCGAGCACCAGGGCAGAAAATCAGATGCTAGTGATAGATATTCAGAAAGCTCTTCCAGCCCAGGCACTGGGAAGGCCCCCTTCCAGCTCTGGAGATGGCTTTGTTGGGCAGGTTCTGGAAGCTGAGCCAGCACCCTCACTCCCTGCAGGGGCACACAGCCAGTTTGGCCTCCCCTACTTCCTTTCTTCTCTCTGCACCTTAAGCCTATGGAACCATCTTTTGGATTCTCCCGGCCTTTCTCTAACAGGGCATCGAGACCCCACTTGCCACATGATCGCCACAGGCCACTTTCCTCCTTGAGTCACCTTGAGTTTTGGATGATTCCAATCTCTTTGGTCACATGTTTACTGACAGTTCTTAGTTAGTCCTCACAGAAGCTAATTCTATTCTTAAGGGGTAGGCTTTTCTAGTTTTACTCTCACTCTAAGAAGAATTTCCAGGTTCTCAAGGGGTGGGGGAGGAGTGTTGTGGTTGGGACTCCACACTCACTGGCAAGATGGCTGACAGGACTCCAGTGAAGTCTACACCCTGGGCCAGAGCTGGTCCTTCTGAGGGGAGCCGTGCAACCATAGGCAAGATGCAAAGTGATACCCTTTAATTGGTTTTAACACAGGGCAGACTTGTCTTTACTACTCTTTTTTTAACCTATGTGTGTGTTGGGTGGGAGTCAGTCTCCATCCACCAAAGTTTTTAGAGTTCTCCAGCTATAAATATAAGGGAGAGACTTTGTGGGGTTTTTGTTTTGTTTTGTTTTTGGTACAGGGGATTGAACCCAGGGGCATTCTACCTCCGAGCTACATCTCTAGCCCTTTTATTTTGAAACAGGGTCTAAGTGGTTGAGGGTCTCATTAAATTGCTGAGGCTAGACTTGAATCTGTGATCCTCCTGTCACAGCCTCCTACATATTAGGATTACCAACATGTACCACCACACCACCTTCAAGGAGAGACTTTGAAGATCTTATTCTTTTTTTCCTTAGCTCTAACATCCTACTATAGCCAGGTGTGGTGATGCATGCTTGTAATCCCAGTACTTGGGAGGCTGAGACAGGAGGATCACAGGTTCAAAGACAGCCTCAGCAACTTAGAGAGGCTCTCAGCAACCTAATAAGACCCTGTTTCCAAATAAGAAATAAAATTGGGCTGGAGGGTATAGCTTGGAGGTAGAATGCCTCTGGGTTCAATCTCCAGTACCAAAAAAAAAAAAAAATCCTACTATACTGTGGAGTGTGTCCCAAGAGAATTTACCACAAAAAAAAAAAAAAAGAAATTCACAAGCACATTCAGCAGCTCAAGCTCACAATGGAACTCCAGACCCACAGGGAAAATAGAAAGCTTTCAGATCCTCCCCTCACTGAATCACCACCTACTATACCCGACCCTTTCTGCAGAATGCAGAATGCAGAATGCAGAATGCACAGCTACAAGGAATTTGCATTAGACATCACAAGCTTCTTTTATTTGTTCTTACAACATTTGTCCCCCAGCCACCTTCCAGGCGGGAAGACTTCTGCCCACAGAGGGGTTGCCTGAGGGTGGGTTTGTGCTTCACCACTGGGCCCAGGGCGAGAGCTGCCAGGTGTTCCTCTGAAGAACAGTGCTTTATTTTGTCCTGTGCTCCCATTGATTCCTGACTTGTCCTCTTTGTTCTTGGGGTTTTCCTTGACCACAAAAGAGACACTAAAACCAAAGACTCACAATAAAGGGAGAAAGAGACATATGGATGTGAGAAAGCAGAAAAGAATATGAGGAGCAGCTCCCCAGCAGACGCGTCCAGCTCCATCCCACCTGTTGCTGGACACACCTCTGAGCCCACCGCTCCGTCTCAGACTCCCAAAGTGGCAGTCGGATGCTCTCACCTTCGGACATGGTGGCCTAATGCGCTGACCTTCTATGAGAGGGTTTTCATCTCATATTTGCACTCTTCCTTCTTTGCTTTGACTACCTGGGTTTGTGGACTTGTTTTAGGGAGTAGGGAGGGTTAATGGGAAGGACTGTGATCTCCCCCAAACTTTCCTCCTTACAAAGCTAATTGGACCCACCATTTGGGCTTCCTCAGCACTTGGCTTTGTTCACTAAAAAGACTAGCCCAGGTACAGACCTATGGGAGGTTTATAGAAATTTATGTCTAACTCTGGTTTCTAAGACACACCAGGCAAAGCACAGAGATATAGCCTAAGGGTGACATGGTCCAGCCCCCAGCTGGGATTCTTGGATTCATTCATTTTCTTGCATGCCTTCTCTGAGCCAGGCATGGAGCAGGGCTTGGACTGGTGGACAAAGCCAGTGCGGATCTTATCAGGTGAGGACCTGACTCAAATGGTTGGGTTTCCTTTCCATTTGAGGAAATGCTCAAACAGGGAGCAGGTCTGTCTCTTCACTGTCCTTAATGGAGCTGGTCTTGGAGTTCCCTGCCTGCCCCAGCTCCAGTATTCAAGTGCCCCATCTCTGTCTCTGGTCTGTAATGAACAGAGAGCGCCCGTCTTCAGATAGGCTCTGGCCTGGGACCCAGCCTTGCTCTTTCAGGTATGTAGCGCCCTCTGTTGGTGACCTAGACTGAATGCCCTGGGCCTGGGGCTGGAAACCAGGCAGCCTGTTATCTGAATCCTCTGTGTGTGGTCCATCCATTTATCCACACCCCCGACCCCCAGCGCCTGCTGCCGAGTGTCAGGCTCTATTCTAGGGTTGTGGATATGAAAATGTACAGGATAAATTTTTGGTCTTCTCACTGGTTTCAAGTTCAGCTCCCTTCCTTTGAAGGAGGAGCCCAGTGCTGGTAGATGGATTGGGAACAGGGCACTTTCTGGGCCCAAAATCCCTTTCCAAGGACCATGGAGGAGGGGTCCAGGCATCAGGTAGTCCTTCGCGGTCCATCTTTGCTTTCCAGAGTTCCCCACCTAAGGAGCAGATCTGACCCACTCTGACCCCGATCTACCTGTGTAATGATGGCTTAATTCCTCTGGGGGACTGAAATTCTTTTCTCCCAGGCCACCTTCACCCTGTTAATCCTCCCTTTTCCTCCTTGAATTGGTATCCACTGGCATCAGGCAAGAATAGGGAAGGACAAATCCCAAACAGAATCCTCTGCCATCTTCCTTTCAGCCAAACTGCTGTTGCTGGGCTCTTCCTGTGCCTGCCGGGCCTCCATGGTCCCCCCCTCCCCCCCCCCCCCCCCCTTCAAAGCCAACCCACACACCTTGGTTCCCAGCAATGACCTGGGGAAATTCACACTTCTTTTTTAGCCCCAACAAAGGTCATAAAAACACAGGAGTTGTGTGCAAGGGCCCCCCAGAGGCCATCGGATGTCATCACACCCCTCAATTGAGTTATGAGCCTCTTCGGAGGGACCAGCTGGCAGAGTGCAGAGCACTGGCTGGCAGAAAGACAGAGAACAAGTTTTTTGTTTTCCCTTTCTGGTATTTCTGTGGCTCAACTATTTTTAAACTTTTGTTTTAATATAACAGCTTTATTGAGCTATAATTCATATACCATACAATTTACCCATTTAAAATGTACAATGCAACTTTTTTTTTTAGCATAGTCAACATCACCGCAATCAATTTTAGACCATTTTCCCTAGCCCTAAAAGAAATCATATCCCCATTAGCAGCCACTCCCCATTTCCCCCAGGAACCCCCAGCCCCTGGCAACCACTAATCTACTTTCTGTCTCTGGATTTGTCTATCCCAGACATTTCATAGAAATGGACTCATACAATAGGTGGCCTTTTCTGTCTGGCTTCTCTCACAAAAAAAGCTTTCGCTCCTTATTTTATTTGCACCTTAATTAGCATGACCATATAATTATCATGCAAACTGGGACCCAGAAAGAAAGGGCTGCTCTTAGTAACTATGCTGGGACAACAGGCATAAACTGGGGACCCGTGGAAGCCAGAAGGTGTGGACATCCCACCTTCAACGGAAATGGTCAAATAATCCACCCATCTCACCCACTTTGAAACTGCCTACCTCCCCTTCCTGAGTCAAAATTACCAAGTCTCAGCAGTGGCCTGTAATTCTCATACTTGGAAGACTGGGATAGGAGGATTGCAGGTTCGAGGCCAGCCTCAGCAATGTAGCGAGACCCTGTTTCAAAACAAAAAATCAAAAGGGCTGGGGGTGTAGCTTGGAAGTAGAATGCCCCTGGGTCCAATCCCCAGTACCACATAAATAAATAAATAAATAAATAAATATTAAATAAAAATTTAAAATTACCAAATTGCCATCAGTAACCCTGGGTTTCTCCAGGAACTGAAAATAATTTATTTCCAGTGCTGCTCATGCTCTGTTTACAGCTGACGCATGCTTATGATTTATGGCAGAAATAGGACTAATTTCCTCCAAAGAGATGAGAACTGGCAGTTTAATTTTTCATTTTGGATGCATGAAATTTGATTGGATGGGGTGTGAGCTGCAAACGGAAGCAGACGCGGCAGACAAAGCTGTTGTGACAAATGTGTGTGGGACCCTGTGAACAACGTGGCCATCAGAATGAGACTCCGGAGGGCTAATTGGATGGGTCACGCATCACGGCTCTGAAAAGGGCAACACAATTATTTATTGTTGTGCTCTTAAATGCACCTGGCTCAGTGTCATCTTTCACTGCCAAGGTCTCTCCTGGGCTCTTTTTGGGGGAAATGTCAGTGTTTGTAAGCAAATGAAGAATTGATTATTCTTTAATTCTAAGTATCTGTTGGGCTGAGATAGAGGTTAGTCCTGTTTGGCAACACCCTGTCTCTCTTCTGCTGACAAATGAGTCCAAGATACAGTTCAGCAATAGATATGTTTAACTATTGATCCTTCCTGCAAGAAGGCTTGATCAAATAAGGAAATCTTGTCGGGTGTGGTGGTGCACGCTTGTAATCCCAGTACTTGGGAGGTTGAGACAGGAGGATTGCAGGTTCAAGGACAGCCTCAGCAAGTAGTCAGACTCTCATCAACTTAGTGAGACCCTGTTTCAAAATAAAAATAAAAATAGGGATGGGGGTGTAGCTCAGAGGTAAAATGCCCCTGGGTTCAATCCCCAGTACCACACACACAAAAAAAAAAAGAATAAGGAACTCTCTTTATCAGGAAACATGGTATCGAGGGGCCACCATGTGTAATACACTCCAACACAGGGAAGAGACTCTACCACGCTGTCTCAGAACTGCAAGCCTTGGAATGTGACGATGCAAAAGGAAAAATTATATATGGTAACAAATAAATCATTTCCCCCTAATCCTTGGCTCTAATTAGATCCCTGCATCAGCCGGGAGCCTGAATTCTCTAAGGAATGGAATAATTTGTCTATGAGTTGTTTGATTTTTGAATTCACTAACAAGGCCAATTTGAACCACCTGTCCCAGTATACCCAGGGACTGTGCCTCGTGCAAGCTGGGTTGGTTGCTGCCGTGTAGTGCTCTGCCCTGGGTGCTGACGTTGGGTCGAGGCACCTCCAAGCCAAGGAGGCGCTCCCAGGTCAGGCGGAGCCGGACCCCACATGCAAATGTACCCTCCTGCTATCCACGCAGCCTTTGTTTGTGTGTTTTGTGCACAGGCTCCTCCATCTGGCTCCCCTTCTGCCACCTTTTCTTCTGTTTACACCCACCATTCTCAATTTGTCTTCCAGCTCTTTCTGCACCGATTACGCTATAGACAGATTTAGTCGATGTCTGGGCCAGATGCTCAACTATACCCTTTTCTGCATTGAAGATATTTGAAGCAGGCTCCCAGCCAGTCCACAGGATTTATGGAACCATGAAATTCTAGGAGAAATCCACAGAAACTTTTCTGATACTGGCACAATCCCCACATTCATTCATCAGGAATAACAACAAAAGTATTGATTTTGTAAGAGTATGGAAAAGATCTATATGCTGGACGGAGGATCCAATCTCTCACGCAGCTGAAAGATGTGGTCTAGACCAACTGATGCGGGTCCTTCCTGATACAGCTTTCCTCCCAGGCTTCGCTGCGCACCCCTTCTGGGAAAGGTGACCCACTTTGGAGGGTGGCAGGAATGAACCAGGTGCATCCCTCAAGCCTGGTGAGCCCTTCCTTCCTGTTCCATTGCTTATTTGTGCAGACCCCTCCATATTTTCAAGGTGTGTAGCATGTTTAAGATGGGGCCATCATCTCTAGTCTCACCTTCAAGGTCTAGCAAAGGGCACCCATGAAATGGGTGTAGCATTCCCAGGAAGAAAAGCTGCTCTACAGCTCCACAAGAGGGAAGCCAGTCCCTTAGCTCCCACTCAGCAGAGCCTTTATAAAACAGAAAAAGTACAAATGTTAGCTGGGTGCAGTGGTGTACGCCTGTGATCCCAGTACTTGGGAGGCTGAGACAGGAGGATCGCAGGTTTGAGGACAGTCTCAGCAAGTAGCAAGACGCTCATCAACCTAGCAAGACCCTGTTTCAAATTTTAAAAAGTAAAATAGGACTGGGGTGGGCAGTCTCTCTCAGAGCTAGAATGCCCCTGGGTTCAATCCCCAGTACCAAAAAAAAGTACAAATGTTCCAGGATTTCTTGTTTACAGGAAAACTGCTCATCACTTTCTGTGCTACAGACAGATATCTGTTTGCCATCCATGCTCACAGAGGGCTCCCATGGCCTCCCACAGAGAAGCAAACCTCAAAATTCAACATGCAAAGGGACCCCAGTGGACCCCCAGGGACCTCCATTCAGTGGGTCCCAGGAACCCTCATTTTTTTTTTTTTTGCAGTACTGGGGATTGAACCCAGGGGCTTCCTACCTCTGAGCTGCATCCCCAGCCCTATTTTTTGTTCTTTGTTTTGAAACAGGGTGTCACTAAGTAGCTGAGGCCAGCCGCAAATCTGTGATCCTCCTGTCTCAGCCTCCCAAGTACTGGGATTATAAGTGTGCGCCACCACGCCTGGTTTTTTTTAGGGGGGTGCTGGGGATTGAACCCAGAGGCATTCTACCTCCAAGCTACACCCCCAGCCTGGTTTTATTTCTTATTTAGAAACAGGTTCTCACTAGGTTGCTGAGAGCCTTGCTAAATTGCCGAGGCTGGCTTTGAACCTGTGATCCTCCTGTCTCAGCCTCCCAAGTACTGAGATTACAAGTATGTGCCACCACACCCGGCTGGAACCCACATTTTTAACAAGAACCCAGGTGAATTAGATGCAGGGAGACACTGACTGCAAGCCGCTAACCACCCTGTGCTATGGCCCCTTTTATCTTTCAGGGTTCTGGCTCCAAAGACAGCTGCTATTCAAGCTGCCCAGGAGGCATGCAGAATGCTCCACCTGGCTTCCAGGTGTGACAGTCCTGCAAGAGTCCAAGGCGTCTGAGCAGAGGGAGGAGTCATTGCCCCTGGAGGCCAGATGGACCCCTTGGTCCACAATCTATGGGTGGCACAAAGATCCCCGGGTCAAACCTGAAGGCAGAGAAGACAAAAACTCAGTCCCAACCTGACCCAAGTCACCGGAGGGGCCATTGGTCTAAGGGCCCAAGGAAGAGAGGGATCAAATATCTCCAACAATTGTCCCACTGCCATAGGTTAACCCTGAAGATCAAGCCTTCTCAAATAAAACTAGTTCCAAACTAGTTCCCATATGTCAGTTAGCAGATTCTAATAACTACATTTGTTTGTGTGTGTGTGTATGTATATATATGTGTGTATATATATATACACACACACACACACACACACATATATACACACACATTATATGCATTATATATTGTATATACAATGTATATAATGTATTATATATCTGTATATAATGTATATGAAATATTTATATATGTATGTGTATACATTTATATACCGTATATACATAATGTATAAAAATATACAGTATATACATTGTACACATGGAGGTATTATACATTGGATGTGTTTAATTAACTTTTACTCTGTGCCCAAGGTGGGTATCCTTCCTGTGGGAGGAGACAGCATTTGTGAAGACCCTGCACAAGACGGAGCTCTGATCACTTGCTACTCAAAGCGAGGTCCATGGATGGCAGCATCAACATCACCTGGAAGCATGGTGGACATGCAGAGTCTCAGGCCCCATCCTAGACCTCCTGAGCCAGAATCTGCAGGTTAACCGCTGTCTAGGGCATTCATATGGACATTATGAACCAAGGGCCTGCTCCTCCACGCCCTGTGAGCTGGGCTTCCCGGAGCCCCGAAAGGGTCAAACAACCTGCCCCGGTCTCACCAAGAGTAAGTAACAGCAGTGGCATTTGAACCTAGATCTGTTTCCTAAGTCAATACTGATGGGGATTGGGCCCGCATTGATTGCTAATAGGTATCAATTGCTAATAGTGAGAACAAGCTCTCATACTCAGGCAGAACAATAAAATCCTCTTCTCTGTCTCTAAGTTGTCAGCCGAGAGCTGCAGCCAAGGTTGACCTTGGTCAGCTAAAAGTTGGCTGTTAGTTCAGCTAAACACTGAATGTTGCAGGCACA
>PVJS01054600.1:0-12908 GCA_004027185.1 Glis glis | reverse complement strand
TAAAGTATAAAAAATAGGGCCTGGGGTGTAGCTCGGAGGTAAAACGCCCCTGGGTTCAATCCCCAGTACCACAAAAAAAAAAAAAAAAAGAAATTCTTTTCTCCATGGAAGCCAAGAACCCACAGGAATTAATCATATCTTTCCATGACAATCTTGTCTCCCAACCAAGGACTTTACCAAATATAGCCCAATTTCAAAACTCACCAATCAGCAACTTACACAACTGTTCCTTCACCCTTATCTCCTAACCCTATAAAAAGCCCCAAGTCTGTAAGGAAGCAGGCTTTTGACTCTGGCGGTTCTCTCCAGTCAGTGGCTCCCTCCTAGGCTTTTACCCCAAATAAAGCCTGTTTTTTGCTGTTAAGCCATGTCTCTTCATTTTCTAACACTTGGGGTGTAGCTCAGAGGTAGAACAGCCCTGGGTTCAATTCCCAGTAACACACACACACACACACACACACACACAGGAGCTGAGCATGGTGGTGTATGCCTGTGATCCTAGTACTTGGGAGGCTGAGACATGAGGATCACAGGTTTGTGGCCAGCCTTAGCAACTTAGTAAGGCCCTCTGCAACTTAGTGAGACCCTGTTTCAAAAAAACAAATTTTAAATAGGGCTGGGGGTGTATGTACCTCAGAGGCAGATTTGCCCTGGATTCCGTCCTCAGTACCACACACACACACACACACACACACACACACACTTTCTCTCTCTCTCTCTCTCTCACACACACACACACACACACACACACACGAGAAAAATTATTTGGCAAATCCTTACTCTCAGATCCTAAAAATGCAACCAATTCTTACATACTGAAGCCTTCTTTCCAGTAGTGCTAAACTTCCATTTCTTTGCTTTACTTGGTGTTCCTCATGGTACTCACGAGTTAGCACTGGTATTTGCAACAGATAAACCTAGCAGCTGAGGAGCATTTGCAATAATGAGCAATTTATATTACTAAGTGTGGATAGATGTGGTTTAGACACAAGAGGCTTAAAATGGAAAACCAGTTATTCACATTGGTGATGAAATGGACACAGTGCTATAACTGTGAGTACTTCCATTTACATAAAACTATATAAAAGGCCTAATTTTTAGGGAAATTCTTTATTTTAAATAATTTTGAACAGATATTCTTATGAGTGTCATTAACTATAGCTTATATATTGCATTTTATTTTTATTTTTATCTTTTTTTTTTGCGGTACTGGGGATTGAACGCAGGGGAGTTCTACCTCCACGCTACGCCCCCGGTCCTATTTTTTATACTTTATTTTGAAACCGGGTCTCACGAAGTTGCGGAGGGCCTCACTAAAAGGAGAGAGAGAGAGAGAAAGAGAGAGAGAGAAAGAGAGAGAGAGAGACAGACAGACAGACAGCGAGAGAGCTGAGGCTGGCCGCGAACCCGGATCCTCCGGTCTCCGCCTCCCAAAGTACTGGGATTACAAGCATGCGCCACCACGCCTCGCACTATTTTTGTCTTTTAACTTAATAAATAATTTTGGCTGGGCTTGGTGGGGCACACTTGTAATCCCAGTACTTGGGAGGCTGAGACAGAAGGATTGCAGGTTTGCGGCCAGCCTCAGCTACTTAGTGAGGTCCTCTGCAACTTAGTGAGACTCTGTTTCAAAATAAAGAGGAAAAAAAATAGGGCTGGGGGTGTAGCTCAGAGGTAGAATGCCCCTGGGTTCAATCCCTAGTACCACACACACAAAAATTGAATATTTTAGAAGAAAGACTTGAAAATGTATATTGTTAGATAATACAGGGATAAAGAAAAACACAGCTCTCCAGACCAGAACAGCGTCTTTAATTGGAGTGAAGCCTGGGAGGGGGAACTGATAGGGGAGAGAGCCCACTAGAGTCAGAGAAGCCCCTTCCTTACAGACTAGGGGCTTTTTATGGTGCGTTAGGAGGGAGGGAGGGAGAGCAAAGCAATTGTGTATTTTCCTGATTGCTTGACAGCAGGCCAGGGCAGGTAAATTTATGGGGCTGAGGGCAGGGGGATGGGTAGAGGCATCTTCTCACCTTTCCTGAAGTCTTTTGTTCTTGACCTCTTCCGTCCAGGCCTCACAGTCAGACCTCACAGTGCCCACATGTTTGAAATTTAATTTTAATTTTTTACTTTTACATTTATTTTACTTTTAACTGGAAATATATTTAAATTGTATAAACTCTGAATACATTACAGGTTACTTTTTACTTTGGCTTAGTGAGAAGGAATACAAGTAAATGGCAGTGACCATCACATTGTTCTGTGGGAAACTGTTCTAAGGCTAGAGAATATTGGCGTAAGGATTTATAGCTTCTCGCTTGCTTTGGCAGAAGACTTCCTTTCTTGAGGGAACTGAAGATAGTGACCTCAGTGCCCCTTTACTAGCTAAGCTATTTCCTTCTGTTTTACTACACCTTTTGCTTGCTTTGCTTAAGGGCAGAAGACCGCCCTAAGAAGGGAGCTGAAGACAGCAACCTCTGGTGTCTGCAAAACTGCTAGATAACAATTTATCTTCTAAAGCATTCCTAACACAATGCTCTACTCTCTAGCAAGAGTCAGTCAATGATTTAATGATCCAATCTTAACTCTGTAAGCATGTAATAAAAGGAAGAGCTGAGTTCCACTCGGGGAGTTTGGCTCTCTTGCCTTCTCCCCCCTCACCTCTTCGAGACCAAGAATAAAGTCTCAAGGACATTTTTTTCATGGCGTTGTCCGGAGCACTGCTGGTACAGAGCCCGGCAACTATTTGAGAACCTCTTTTTTCTTTTTCAGGGTTTTTCTATGTTTCCCAGACTGGACTGGAACTTCTGGGCACTTGAAGTGATCCTCCTGTCTGGTTTTGTATCTGTTGTAAAAAAGCACAGACTTGCTGGGCTTGATGGTACACACCTGTAATCATAGTATTTGGGAGGCTGAGACAGGAAGATCGCAGGTTTGAGGACAGCCTAGCAATTAGTGAGACTCTCAGCAACCTAGCAAGACCCTGTTTCCAAAACAAAACAAAACAAAACGTTGTAATCCCTGCATGTAAACAGTGTGTAATACCAGTAGTTAGGAGGCCAAGACAGGAGGATTGCAGGTTTGCAGCCAGCCTCAGCAACTTAGGCCTTCTGCCATTTAGTGAGACCCTGTTTCAAAATAAAAAAAAATAAAATAGGGCTGCTAGTGTAGCTGAGAGATAGAATGCCCCTGGATTCAATCCCTAGTAACACACACACACACACACACACACACACACAAAAGAGGCTGGGATGTAGCTCAGTGGTAGAATGCCCCTGTGTTCAATTCTTAGTACCACAAGAAACAAACAAAAACAGCACCTTTTTTGGATTAAGTCAAGAACTGAGAAAATATTTTTTTCAATTTTAAGCATTGAGTCAAACAATTATGTTTGCTAAGAAATAAGTCTAGATGGGTGGGAGGCACATTCCTTTCCCTCTGGTGGCTCTTTCGGTCAGCATTCTCACCGATGCACTCTAAATACAAGAACAACTTAGAGGAAGAAAGATTTATTGGGGCTCACAGTTTCAGAGGTTTCAGTTCACAGGGCTGCTCCCAGGCATAATCTGTAGCAGTAGAGGCAGTGAGAGGGACACTGCTTTCAGATCATCGAGGCCAGAAGCAGAGACTGGGAAGGGGCAAGGGACATATATATAATCCCTAAGATCACACGCTCAATGCCTGCCTCCTCCAGCCATGCCTACCACCCAATAAACCCATTCAAATTATGAATCCATCAATGGGTTTATCCGCTGATGAGATTAGAGTCCTCATGATTCAATCACTTCACCTCTGAGCATCTTTTTATTCCCAATACATGAGCTTTTCCAGGGGACAGCCTATATCCACACCACAACAGTTGCTTAGCAGGGCTCTGGCTCATCAGGACTGAGCCTGTTTGTAGAAAGGTAGAGCTTCGAAGCTGGGCATGGTGGCGCACGCTTGTAATCCCAGTACTTGGGAGGCTGAGACAGGAGGATCACAGGTTCGCGGCCAGCCTCAGTACTTAGTGAGGCCCTCCGCAACTTTGTGAGACCCTGTTTCAAACTAAAGAATAAAAAATAGGGCTGAGGGTGTGCTTGGAGGTAGAATGCCCCTAGGTTCCATCCCTAGTTCGGCCAAAAAAAAAAAAAAAGAAAGGTAGAGCTTCACTGCTGGATGATGCCTGTGTTCCTGGAGGGAGAGATTCTTCAAGGCTGCTCCCAAAGCCCTTGGTGTAAGATATCAGCCCTAGAAGTAGTCCTTAGTATTCTTCTTGCCCCTGAGTTCCCAGGATGCATTTCTTATTTCTTGGAGAGACTAGGTCTTTTCTACTCCCTCTTAGTTCCACTGGCAAATATATGACACAACAAGGGACAGGGTCCTTTCTCTTCAAGTGCTGTTAGCATGTCTAGTTCTTTGCCTCAGGCTGGCCTCCGGGTCTTTGACCAAGATGCATTCAGACCATTTATATCATGTGTATGGGGCAGGGGATGTAGCTCAGTGGCAGAGTGCTTGCCTAACATGCGAGGTTGTAGGTTCAATCTCCAGTACTACACACACACACACACACAGCATTGTAACGTGTCTATGTTATCAGGCCATTGTGTATGGTCTACTGTAGGTCCTAAGTTATAGATGCCCCGTGTGGAAGTGATTGTATCTATAACTTTGTGAACCCCCTCTATTGCCCTATGCCAGGGACAATAAAATCTGTGATAAAGGCCTGCTAAAATACAATGTACACACCATAATTTTAGCCCAAAATCCAGAAACACTCTTGAAACCACTTATGCCACTTTGATTCTGTTAAGTCTTTTTTTTTTTTTTGTCTGTACTGGGGATTGAACCCAGGGGTATTCTACCTCCAAGCTACACCCCCAATCTATTTTATTTTTTATTTTTAAACAGGGTCTTGCTAAGTTGCTGAAGGTCTTGTTAAATCACTGAGGCTGGCCTCAAACCTACAATCCTCCTGTCTCAGCCTCCCAAGTACAGGGATTATAGGTGTGCGCCATCACACCCGGCTTGAATCTGTTGGTCTTAATCATGTTAATAGCAATGATATCATTAGGAACAAATCAAAGATTATGAACAATATTCTGGATTCTGGATCTGCCTAAACATTGAACAGCCATCCATCCATCTATCATCTATCTATCTATCTAGCTAGCTAGCTAGCTATTTATTTTTGTGGTACTGGGGATTGAACCCAGGGGCATTCTACCTCTGAGCTACACCCCAGCCTTACATTTTTTTAACTTTTTATTTTGAAACAGGGTCTCATTAAGTGGCAGAGGACCTTGCTAAGTTGCTGAGGCTGGCCGCCAACCTGTGATCCTCCTGTTCAGCCTTCCAAGAACACTGAACATGTGATAACATGCCCTAAAACTAACTTTTTTAGCCTCATTTTCTACCCTAATACTAAGGACCTTCTGCCCTTTGGCCACATAGCAATGCTAATGACCTCCTGACCTTTGGCTGACAAAGCCATGAACCTGATTACCACCTGCATGCTCAGCCCACACCCCTAGACCTACCCCCTTGCTTCTAAATAAGGAAAAATTTACTATGAGTGGTTGATTTAAAGCATAACCCACGAACTCTGCTTCAGAAGGAAACTGTGAGCTGTACCAGGGTCCCCACGGTAATAAAGCCTCTTGCCTTAACTGAGTCCAGTGGTCTCAAAATTTTCTGTTCTTCGCTCGTTGTTTAACAAACATCTTGATGAAACATAAAATCACCATCACCTCGCCCCCAGCAGTGCCAAGATTGAACCAGGTGTGGCAGCACCGTGAGGGTTCTTAGCCTGGGTCTTAAGAATCCTCGCAGCTTCTGCTCTTTCTATTCTGACATTATTGGTAAGGAAGTCTAGACTCCTAGGGGATGAGATCGTGTGGAGAGGGAGGTCAAACTGACAACAAGGCCAGCCACCAAATGTGAGTGAGGCCATCGTAGACCACCCAGCCCCTCAAGCTGCCAGATGACAGCAGCTACATAAGACATTCCAAGGAGGCTGGGCGTGGTGGCACACGCTTGCCATCCTAGTACTTGGGAGGCTAAGACATAAGGATTGCAGGTTCGATGACAGCCTCAGCAAGTAGTGAGACTCTCATCAACCCAGTGAGACCCTGTTTCAAAATTAAAAAAAAATAGCCGGGCATGGTGGCGTCCACTTGTAATCCCAGTACTTGGGAGGCTGAGACTGGAGGATCCAGGTTTGCAGCCAGCCTCAGTTACTTAGTGAGGCCCTCCGTAACTTAGTGAGACCCTGTTTCAAAATAAAGAATAAAAAAATAGGACTGGGGGTGTAGCTCGGAGGTAGAAGGCCCCTGGGCTCAATCCCCAGTACCACAAAAGTAAATAAATAAATATATACATACATACATACATACATACATACATAACAGGGCTAGGGTGTAGCTTGGAGGTAGAATGCCTCTGGGTTCAATTCCCAGTATCACACACACACACACACACACACACACACACACACACACACACACACAGATTCCAAGGAAGACCAGCCAAAGACCAGCAGCTAAGCTCAACCCAAATTGTTGCCCTTCAGACAAAAGGGCCAACACAGAGGAGTCATGAAGAGTGATTGTAATATTTTTTATTTTTATTTTGAAACAGTGTCTTGCTAGGTTGATGAGAGTCTCACTATTTGCTAATGTTGTCCTTGAACCTGCAATCCTCCTGACTCAGCCTCCCAGGTACTGGGACTACAAACGTGTGCCACCACACCCAGCTCTTTTTTTTATCTGTAGTACTGGGATTGAACCCAGGGGCATTCTATCTCTGAGCTATACCCCCAGCAGCGTGTGTGTGTGTGTGTGTGTGTGTGTGTGTGTGTGTGTTGTACTGGGGATGGAACCCGGGGCATTCTACCTCTAAGCTATACCTGCAGCCCTATTTTATTCTTTTATTTTGAAACAGGGCCTCACTAAGTTGCTGAGACTAGCCACGAACCTGCTATCCTCCTGTCTCAGCCTCCCAAGTACTGGGATTACAAGTGTGCTCCACCATTCCTGGCTAAGTGTATGTGGTACTGTGGATTGAATCCAGGGCAAACCTGCATCTGAGCTACACTTCCAGCCCAATTTTATTTTATTCTTTTATTTTGAAACAGGGTCTCACTAAGTTGCAGAGGGCCTCACTAAGTTGTTGAGGTTGGCTGTGAACCTGTGATCCTCCTGTCTCAGCCTCCCAGATTCTGGGATTACAAGTGTGGGCCACCATGCCCAGCATAAGATTTCTTTTTATTATTTTATTTTTGTGGTACTGGGGTAGAACCCAAGGGCCTTCTACCTCTAAGCTGTACCCCCAGCCCTATTTTATTTTTTATTCGGAAACAGGGTCTTGCTAAATTGCTGAGACTGTCCTCGAACCTGTGATCCTCCTGTCTCAGCCTCCCAAGTACTGGGATTACAAGTGTGTGCCACCATGCCCGGCTTAAGATTTCTTTTTTTTTTTTTTTTGCTGTACCGGGGATTGAATGCAGGGGCGTTCTACCTCTGCGCTACGCCCCCGGCCCTATTTTTTATACTTTATTTTGAAACCGGGTCTCACGAAGTTGCGGAGGGCCTCGCTAAGGAGTGAGAGAGAGAGAGAGAGAGAGACAGGGAGAGAGAGAGCGAGAGCTGAGGCTGGCCGCGAACCCGGATCCTCCGGTCTCCGCCTCCCAAAGTACTGGGATTACAAGCGTGTGCCACCACGCCCGGCTTAAGATTTCTTTTTAATATGTGGAATATTAAATGGATTTCCCTAGCTGAGCATGGTGGCACAAGCCTATAATCCCTGTACTTGGGAGGCTGAGACAGAAGGAGCACAGGTTTGAGACTAGCCTCAGCAATTTATCAAGACACTGTTTCAAAATAATAAAAAAAATTGGGCTGGAGGTATAACTTGGAGGTAGAATGCCCTTAGGTTCAATCCCTAGTACCACACACACACACAAAAAGAATTTTCCTAACGATGAAATAATCTTCATTTGAAAGTTGTGAGTTTATTGTCACTGGAGAAGGTGTTTGTTTGCTTGGTACTGGAGATTGAATCCAGGGACATTTTGCTCTGAGTTACACCCCAGCCCTTTTAATTTTATTTATTATTTATTTATATATTTATTTTTTTTGTGGCGCTGGGGATTGATCCCAGGGGCATTCTTCCTCTGAGCTACACCCTCATCCCAATTTTATTTTACTTATTTTTTAATGTGCTTTTATTGGTGCATTATAGTTTCACATCATAATGTAAATCATGTTGACAGTGACATACATGCACACAGCACTTGTTGGCCCCCCCACCCCCCACCTCCCCATCTCTACCCCCCTCCCAATTTTATTTTTGATTTTGAAACAGAGTCTTTTTTTTGTGTGTGTGGTACCGGGGATTGAACCCAGGGGCATTCTAACCTCCGCGCTACACCCCCGGCCCTATTTTTTTTTATTTATACTTTATTTTGAAACTGGGTCTCACGAAGTTGTGGAGGGCCTCACTAAGTAGACAGAGAGAGAGAGACAGGGAGAGAGAGAGAGAGAGAGCTGAGGCTGGCCGTGAACCCGGATCCTCCGGTCTCTGCCTCCCAAAGTACTGGGATTACAAGCGTGCGCCACCACTCCCGGCTTGAAACAGAGTCTTGCTAAATTGCTGATAGCTTCCCTAAGTTGCTAAGGCTGGCTTTGAACCTGCAATCCTCCTGTCTAAGCCTCCCAAGTACTGGGATTACAGGTGTGCGCCACCACACCCAACTTTTATTTTATTTTTTTAAATTTTGAGACAGAGCCAGGTGTGGTGATGCACGTCTGTAATCCCAGTCCTTAGGAGGTTGAGACAGGAGGATTGCTGGTTTGAGGCCAGCCTCATCAATTTAGCGAGGCTCTCAGTAACTAAGTGAGACCCTTTTTCAAACTAAAAAATAAAACACGGCTAGGAGTGTAGCCTGGAGGTAAAAACACCCCTGGGTTCTATCCTCAGTACCACAAAAAATAAAATAAAATAAAAATTAAAAAGTTCTTACAGGGCCGGGCGTGGTGGCGCACGCTTGTAATCCCAGTACTTTGGGAGGCGGAGACCAGAGGATCCTGGTTCGCGGCCAGCCTCAGCTCTCTCTCTCTCTCTCTCTCTCTCTCTCTCTACTTAGTGAGGCCCTCCGCAACTTCGTGAGACCTGGTTTCAAAATAAAGTATAAAAAATAGGGCCGGGGGCGTAGCACGGATAAAAAAAAAAAGTTTGGAACAGGGTCTTGCTAAGTTGCTAAGGGTCTCACTCAATTGCTGAGTCTGGCCTCAAACCTGCAATCCTCCTGGTGTTTTGTTTATTTTAATAGACTGAATGACCTTCAGGTTTGAGGGATGTTGTGTTTGGATTAAAGTCTTGTATGGGTCCCTTCCATTCTAACATTTTTTTGGATTCTGAGAACTTTTCTGCACATGTTTGGCCTGGAAGTACTAAAAATGCTTTAGTTTCAGTGTTCACTATAGTAACAGTTTTAACAGCTTTCTACAAGGTTTACAGCAACAAAGATGGTTCATTGCAATCATCTGTGTAAGCTATTGCCTTTTGCCCTTTTAGTTAATAAAATTACACTCTGAGCTCTTGAATAAACTCTTTTTTTGTGGTACTGGGAGTGGAACTCAGGGGCCTCCTACCTCCGGGCTATACCCCCAGCCCTATTTTATTTTTTATTTGGAAACAGGGTCTCGCTAAATTGCTAAGAGCCTTACTTAGTTGCTGAGGCTGACTTTGAACCTGTGACCTCCTGTCTCAGCCTACCAAGTACTGGGATTACAGGCATGCAACACCATGCCCAGCTTGAACAAACTCTTAAGCAATTTTTTTTGGCAGTACTGGGGATGGAACCCAGGGGTACTCGACCACTGAAATACATCCTCAGCCTTTTTTCTTTTCTTTTCTTTCTTTCTTTCTTTTTTTTTTTTTTGTGGTACTGGGGATCGAGCTCAGGGGCATTCTTCCTACACCCCAGCCCTATTTTTAATTTTTATTTTGAAACAGGATCTCACTAGGTTGATGAGAGTCTCACTACTTGCTGAGGCTGTTCTCGAACCTGCAATCCTCCTGTCTCAGCCTCCCAAGTACTGGGACTACAAGCGTGCGCCACCACGTTGGCTTTATTTTTTATTTTGAAACAAGGTGTCTCTAAGTTGCTGAAGCTGGCCTTAAACTTGTGGCCCTCCTGCCTCAGCCTCCCCGAGTAGCTGGGATTATAGGTGTGCCTGCCTAAACTTTTGTTTTCTTCTGAGTCCATTAGAATTTCATAAATTCTAAAGCTCTTTTTTTTTTGTATGCTAACACCTCTAAAATCAGGATGTGTTTATAATCATAGGCAGGTGGCAGTTATAACATGGTCATATCTGTTCATATTGTCATCATTTCATCTGAGTTAAATTCTTTTTGTGTGTGTGTGTGTGTGTGTGTGTGTGTGTGTGTGGTACTGGGTATTGAACCCAGAGGCATTCTACCTCCAAGCTACACCCCCAGCCCAATCTCTCCTTCCTTCCTTCCTTCCTTCCTTCCTTCCTTCCTTCCTTCCTTCCTTTTCTCTTTCTTTCATACTGGAGATCGAGCCCAGGGGCATTCTACCTCCGAGTTATACCCCTAGTCCTATTTTTTTATTCTTTATTTTGAAACAGGGTCTCACTAAGTTGCAGAGGGCCTCACTAAGTAGCTGAGGCTGGCCGTGAACCTGCAATCTTCCTGTCTCAGCCTCCCAAGTACTGGGATTACAAGTGTGCGCCACCATGCCCGGCTCCGATTTTATTTCTTATTTGGAAGGAGGGTCTCACTAGATTGATGAGAGTCTCACTACTTGCTGAGGCTGTCCTCAAACCTGAGATTCTCTGGTCTCAGCCTCCCAAGTGAAATGCCAGTTCGTGATCCCACCAAAGACCACCAGGAGCTGATTCCGATGCAAAGCACACGAGGGTCCTTTATTCAAGCTGGAGCTTGGGCTGCTGATGTGCACCAACATAGTGGTCACAGAGAGAAGCCCCTTGCTCCTGGAGAACAAAGCTTTTATCTCTTGAGGAAGCAGCCCTTCCCACCTTTACATTTATTGGTTGGTTTAAAATACAAGCTTGTTGGCGTTCCCTGGTTGGTCTAATTTTCGCGCCTTAGGTGAGGGTCCTCACTAGGGAAGCATTGGCCATATAAGGTGACCTTTAAGCTGATTGGTCGGCCCGCAGTGTCTGGAGGGGAGGGGGCTCCCTACCTCCTGAGGTCAGAGTGACCTCCCCGGTGGTCTGGGAATTCCAGACCAGGGTATGCTCAACACCAATTGGCTGTTGCTGGGGTAGAATCAGATTAGCACGTTTAATGATTTCTGCAGGGTCTGGGGCTATAAGCTATGGGAAACAGAAACTTAACTTCTTGAAAAACAGATACTTAGGCCTACTCTATTTAAAACCTTAACTGAAGCCTGTCATGGCGTCGCTTTGGTCCTTCACAAGTACTGGGATTACAGGCGTGCGCCACCATGCCCAGCTGAGTTATATGCTTTATTGGCAGCACACGTGTTGAGTGTAATTGCTGTTCAGAAAGACTTACAGAGTAGATGCCAACAGCTTGGTAAAGAATCCCAGAGGCTGGGTATGGTGGTGCATGCTTGTAATCCCAGTACTTGGGAGGCAGAGACCGGAGATTCCAGGTTCGCGGCCAGCCTCAGCTCCTTAGTGAGGCCCTCCGCAACTTCGTGAGACCTGGTTTCAAAATAAAGGATAAAAAATAGGGCTGGGGGTATAGCTCAGAGGTAGAACGCCCCTGGGTTCAATCCCTGGTACTGCAAAAAAAAAAAAAAAAGAATCCCAGAGATAGTGGGGTGTACTCTTCTAAGAAATGCTAGCTGGCCAGGAGTGGTGGCACACACATGTAATCCGAGTACTTTTTATTTATTTTTTAATTCATTTTTTTTTGCGGTAGTGGGGATTGAACCCAAGGGCATTCTACCTCTGAGCTACACCCCCAGCCCTATTTTTTATTCTTTATTTGGAAACTGGGTGTTACTTAAGTTGTGGAGGGCCTCACTAAGAAGCTGAGGCTGGCCGCGAACCCAGATCCTCCTATCTCAGCCTCCCAAGTACTGGCATTACAAGTGTGCGCCACCACGCCCAGCTATATTTTTTAAATTTTGAAACAGGGTCTTCCTAGTTGCTGAGGGTCTTGCTAAGTGACTGAGACTGGCCTCAAATCTGAAATCCTCCTTGTTGTTGTTTGTTTTAATAATCTTAGAATATTAATTATCAAAAAGACAAGAGATAAGAGATGGTGGGGTGTAGAAAAGAGGGAGCCCAGATGGGCGTGGTGGCGCATGCCTGTAATCTCCGTACTCGGGAGGCTGAGACAGGATTGCAGGTTTTTTTTTTTTTTTTCGATACCGGGGATTGAGCCCAGGGACATTCTACCTCTGAGTTACACCCCCAGCCCTATTTTTTGTTCTTTAGTTTGAAACAGGGTCTCACTAAGTTGCGGAGGGCCTCACTAAATAGCTGAGGCTGGCTGCGAACCCAGATCCTCTGGTCTCAGCTTCCCAAGTATTGGGATTACAAGCGTGTGCCACCATGCCCGGCTAAGATCGCAGGTTTGAGGACAGTCTCAGCAATTTGGGAGACTCTCAGCAATTAAGCGAGTCCCTGTTTCAAAATAAAAAGGGTTTGGGGGCTGGGCGTGGTGGCGCACGCTTGTAATCCCAGTACTTTGGGAGGCAGAGACCGGAGGATCCGGGTTCGCGGCCAACCTTAGCTCTCGCTCTCTCTTCCCTATCTTTCTCTCTCTCTCTCTCTCTCTCCTTAGTGAGGCCCTCCGCAACTTCGTGAAACCCGGTTTCAAAATAAAGCATAAAAAATAGGGCCGGGGACGTAGCGCGGAGGTAGAACGCCCCTGGGTTCAATCCCCGGTACCGCAAAAAAAAAAAA
>PVJS01054599.1:0-12908 GCA_004027185.1 Glis glis | reverse complement strand
AAAGTACTGGGATTACAAGCGTGCGCCACCACGCCCGGCTCCCTATTCTATTTAATAAGTTTATTTGGAATTTGCAATAATTCGAATGGAGATAGGTTAAAGCTGAACTTTTCTTAGCAAACCCCTTTCATCATATATATGTATATATATATATATATATATATATATATATATATATATATATGGGGTGTGTGTGTGTGTGTGTGTGTGTGTGTGTGTGTTACTAGGCATTGAACCCAGGGGCATTCTGACTCTGAGTTATACCCCCAGCCCTTTTTATTTTTTATTTTGAAACAGGGTCTCGCTAAGTTACTGCACACTTGCCTCAAACCTGTGATCCTCCTGTCTTAGCCTCCCAAGTACTGGGAATACAGGTATGTGCCACCATGCCTGGCAAGAACTGACTTATTTTAGGGAGAGTTTTACTTAAGTTTGTACTTAGTTCCAACAGTTATTTAGAAATGTATGATTTAGGACAAGTCACTCAATTCGTAGAGCTTCAGTCTTCCCATCTGTAATGTGAAACTAGTCTTGTACATATCAGAGAGAGTTATTGTGAAGATTCAGTGACATAATGCACTGTCCTACCAGATACCAGCTCTTACTATAAAATGGGGTTTCTCAACCTTAGCGCCAATGACATTTTAAGCTGGATAATTCTTTGTTGTGGGGACTTGTCCTGTGCACTGTTGGATGTTCAGCAGGATCTCTGGCCTCTACCCTCTAGATAATAGTAGCTCCTCAGCCCATTATAATAGCCAAAATTACTCCAGATATTGTCAAATGTCCCACAGAAGGTAAAATTGCCTCTGGTCAAGAACAACTGCTGTCAAGTAATAGTAATTAATGTGTTATTGGTACAATGATAGGTGAATAGATACATGAAACAGAGCAGAGAACCTAAAAACAGACCCCTTCATATATGGAATGTGACATATGGAAGATAGAATTATAAATCAGTGGAGAAGGGATAGGATATTTACTAAATGCTGGAGTAATTGATTAAAAACATACAATCCTATCTCGTACCATTCATAGAAACATTTATGTATTTATGTATTTATGTATGTATGTATGTATGTGTTTGTTTGTTTGTTTATTTATTTATTTTGTGGTACTGGGGATAGAACCCAGAGGCATTCTACCTCTGGACTGCATCTCAGGCCTATTTTTAAAATATATATATATTGTCAGGCGTGGTGGCGCACGCTTGTAATCCCAGTACTTGGGAGGCAGAGACTGGAGGATCCGTGTTCGCAGCCAGCCTCAGCTACTTAGTGAGGCCCTCCGCAACTTCGTGAGACCCGGTTTCAAAATGAAGTATAAAAAATAGGGTCGGGGGTGTAGCTCGGAGGTAAAATGCCCCTGGGTTCAATCCCCGGTACCGCAAAAAAAAAAGTATAAAAAAATAGGGCCAGGGGTGTAGCTTGGAGGTAGAACACCCCTGGGTTCAATCCTGGGGATGAAACCCAGGGGGCTTCTACCTCCAGGCTACACCCCCATACCTATTTTGTTTTTTATTTGGAAACAGGGTCTCGCTAAGTTGCTGTGAGCCTCACTAAGTTGCTGAGGTTGGCTTCAAACCTGCGATCCTTCTGTCTCAGCCTCGCAAGTACTAGGATTACAAGCATGAGCCACCACGCCCAGCTTATCCCAGCCCTATTTTATTTTTTGTTTAGAAACAGGGTCTCGCTAGGTTGATGAGAGTCTCACTACTTGCTTAGGCTGTCCTCCAACCTGTGATCCTCGTGTCTTGGCCTCCCAAGTACTGAGATTACAGGCATGTGCTACCATGCCCGGCTAATAGAAACTTTTAGAAGATGAGAAGGATTTCTTTTTTTTCTTTTTTTCGGGGGAGGGTTTACTGGGGATTGAACCCAGGGGTATTCTACCTCCAAGCTACATCCCTAGTCCTTTTTTTATTTTTTATTTTTTGTTTTGAAACAGGGTCTTGCTAGGTTGTTGAGAATCTCCCTAATTGTTGAGGCTGGTCTCAAACCTGTGATCCTCCTGTGTCATCCTCCCAAGTCCTGGGATTACAGACATGGGCTATCGTGCCTGGCTAGGATTTCTTAAATAGGACACAAAAATCACAAAACATGAAGGAAAAGGTTTATACATTAAAAATTACATATATCAAGCCGGGCGTGGTGGCGCACGCTTGTAATCCCAGTACTTTGGGAGTCGGAGACTGGAGGATCCGGGTTCGTGGCCAGCCTCAGCTCATGCACGCGCGTGTGCGCTCTCGCGCTCTCTCTCTCTCTCTCTCTCTCTCTCTACTTAGTGAGGCCCTCCGCAACTTCGTGAGACCTGGTCTCAAAATAAAGTATAAAAAATAGGGCCGGGGGTGTAGCGCGGAGGTAGAACGCCCCTGCGTTCAATCCCCGTTACTGCAAAAAAAAAAAAAATTACATCTATCAGAGGCAGGTGTGGTGGCGCATGTCTGTAATCCCAGTATATGGGAGGCTAGACAGGAGGACCACAGGATTGCAGGTTCAAGACAAGCCTTAGCAACTTATTGTGGCCCTCAGCAACCTAGCAAGACCCTGTTTCCAAATCAACACCAAAGAGGGGTGGCATCTTCTACTACAGTAAGCTAGTAGAGCGGTATGGACTGATGCTCCCTCAGAGCCTCCAGAAGGAGCCAGCAATGCCAACATTTTGATTTTGGACATCTAGCCGCCAGAACAGTGATATAGTAAATCTCTCGTGGTTTTTTTTTCAGTACTAGGGATTGGATTGAACCCAGGGGCATTCTACTTCTGAGCTACACCCCTGGCCCTATTTTTTATTCTTTATTTTGAAACAGGGTCTCACTAAGTTGCGGAGGGCCTCACTAAGTAGCTGAGGCTGACTGCGAACCCGGATCCTCCTGTCTCAGCCTCCCAAGTACTGGGATTACAAGCGTGCGCCACCACGGCCGGCTTAAATCTCTATTGTTTAAGACCATCTACTTTGTGGCAATTTGTTATGGCAGACCTAGAAAACAAATATATTAGGTGTTTAGGTTTCGATTGGTATTTATTCATTTTATTCTAAATAGATATCTTTTGTTGAATATCTGGGTCACAAATCATTTCTTCCACCTTGCTGCTTAGCTTTTCACTTCATCTAAGATGATGCCATTGCCACCCATCTTTGGTGTTTCTTGGCACGTAGCGGCATTACTCCAATCTCTACCTCTGTCTTCACGTGACTGTCTTCCCTGTGTATTGATCTGAGTCTTATCTTGTGTGACATCCACAGCCCAGCTGTGTCAGGGCAGTAGGTAGGTTGTGGAAAGGAAAAAGAAAGTGCCCAGAGACAGTGTGTGAGACTTATAATTTATTGGAAAAAGCTTACAAGAGACCAGTGACTGCTCCGAGAAGAGTTCAGTGGTGGCAGGCTGAACAGAGAGCACCTCTGTCCCTCAAGGTGCTTCACCATGCAGTATCTCCTCTCCCTCATGGTGTTTGGTTCAGTGGTGGCCAGCTGGATAAGTGACACATGGCCTTTCCACTGTGCCCTCACTTCTGCCCCAGCTGCCATGAGAGAGGGATTTTATGTGGTGGGCTGCAGAAGCACTGACGCCATCAGCCTCCACTTGCTTAGTCTGCTTGTGTGACCAGCATCCCCAGTAGCAACTGTCCTGGCGTGCATGCGAGAAAGTAGCTGTCTACAGATAACACCAGCTCGCCCTAGTTCCCAGTGTGCCTGAGAGAAAGCCGGTGGCCTTCAAGATAATAGGTATCTGGACATCCTGGCCCAGGCTTGCTCTCACTGTTTCTTGTCTAGATTTTTGGGAACAAAAAGGTGGCATTCAGGGACATGAAGTTTTGCGTCCCTCTTCTTTTTAAGGACAAAACACAATGAGCTTCTTAGAAGAACAACAATCATATTTTGAACCCACTCTAATCTAGTATGACTTCATCTTAGCTTGATTCCATCTGCAAAGATCCTGTTTCCAAATAAGGCTGCATTCTGAGGTTCTGGTGGACATTTTTTTAATTTTGTACTGGGATTGAACCCAGGGGCATTCTACCCCTGGCCCTATTTTACTTTTTGTTTTGAAACAGGGTCTTGCTAGGTTGCTGGGAGTCTCGCTGTGTTGCTTAGGCTACCCTTGAACCTGCACTCTTCCTATCAGCCTCCCAAGTACTGGGATTACAGGCATGTGCCACCATGCCTGGCTGGATGGGGGTTTTTGAGGGACACTGTTTAAGCCCACATCGTCTGCCCTTTGACCCCTCAAGTTTGGAGATGTCTCATGTGAAAAATCCCATCTCAACATCCTTAAAAGTCTTAACTTATTTCAGCATCAACTCTAAATTCTGTATCTCAGCCAGGCACAGTGGCACATCTCTGTAATCCTAGTACTTGGGAGGCTGAGACAGGAGGATCGCAGATTTGTGACCAGCCTCAGCACTTAGTGAGGCCCTCCGCAACTTTGTGAGACCCTGTTTCAAAATAAAAATAGAGTTGGGGGTGTAGCTCAGAGGTAGAATGCCCCTGGGTTCAATCCCCAATACTATAAGAAAAAAAATCCTGTATCTCGTCTAAATATCAACTCAAAAAATTCAGATTTCATAATATAAATCACCTAAATCAGATATACTTGAGACACTTTGTAAGGTCTGTTCTGGAGCAAAATTCATCTCTATTTGCGGACCTAGAAAACCAGTTGTCTGCTTCAAAAATACAATGGTCGAACACTTCCAATCTAAATGGGAGAAAAATGGAAGGAATTAAGGGGTCACTGGTCTCAAGCAAGTTTCAAACCTACTAGAACAAATCCCGTTGAGTTTCAAGGCCTGAGAATAATTCTCCACAGCTTGATGAGCTCTCTGTGCCTGAGGAGGCCTCTTTGGTCCCTGCCTCAAAACCTGCCTGTCTGGCCTCTTCCTCTGTGCCTGTGGTTCTGCTCTAAGAGTTATTCTTCCTTTTATTGAATCATATCACAGATGTGTAGCTGAGTAATTCTATTAGCTTACTTCTTGCCTGGAGAATCCCTGAAGTCTGACAGCCTTCCTTCATTTCATTCTGCCTCTGTCCCCTTCAGTCAAAGATGTCAGTGTTTCCACTGATAGATCATCCTCAAAAACCTTGCTCATCTTCCGTGTATGTTAAGGGGATCCACACATTACACAGAGAGTTCTCCAACTCCATCTCTGTTCTTGGCTTCTGCTGATTTGGTTGATAAGATCCATAAGTCACACATCTAATCTTTTCAGCAAAAGATTTGTCCCGCTTTATGCTTGGCTCTCATTCCAGAGCATGCTATCTAAATAGGCTGAGAAATTTTCAAACCATCAAATGCAGGTTTCTTTTTGCTTAACGGTTCTTTCCTCAATTTGTCTCTTCTGCTTATACTTTACCGTAAGCGGCAAGGAGAAACCAGGCCACATCTTTCTTAGAAATCCCTTAGAGTTTAATATCCAGGTTCATTGTTTATAATTTCTACTTTCCACCTAACAATAAAACACAATTCAGCTAAATTCTTTGCCATATTACAAGGGTCACCTTTCCTTCAGTGTCTAATAACTTGTTTCTCATTTCCATATGAAACCTCATCAAAAACATGTTAGCTTCCATATTTCCAACAAATCTAGGATTTTTCTATTATTTGCCTCACAGTTCCTCCATCCTGTACTCATTGCCCAATTTCAAAGCCATTTCCATAAATTTAGATATGTGTTACAGCAGCACCTCATTTCCTGATACCAAAATCAGGGTTTTCCAGAAACACAGAGAGATGGGTAGTTGGATGGATGATGGATGGATAGATAGATAATGCTGAGACAATTTCTCCTCTTTTGGGAAACCCTAGATTTTGATCTATATGCTTTTGACTGATTGGGTGAGGCCTACTTACATTATCAAAGGTAATATCCTTTATTTTTTCTCTCTTGTTTTTTCTCCTCCTCCTTCTTATTTTATTTATTTATTTTTATTTTTTTATTCTTTATTTTGAAACAGGGTCTAAGTTGCAGAGGGCCTCCTTAAGTAGCTGCGGCTGGCTGTGAACCCAGAATCCTCCGGTCTCAGCCATCCAAGTACTGGGATTACAAGCATGCGCCACCACACCCAGCTCTTCTTCTTCTTTTACATAGAATAATAAACGCCTTTATTACATGAGCTAAGACAAGAGGGGGGAGGACTATTTGCCTTTCTGGGCCTTGATTTTCTTCAGATAGAACTCCAGCTCCTTGCCCTGTAGGACATAGCCATCTGCTGGGCCGCACTGTCCTGGTCTCGATGCAATGCAGGCAAGAAGCTTGCCCCGTTGGAACTGCTCCTCCAGGGGACTGCTGATTTTGATATTACTTTTCCTCTAATCATATTTCTTTAAATTTTTCTTTGATCACTTTTTGTTTAAAATCTCTTCCTCCTCAGGAGTCAGCTTGGCCCCCTTCTTGCGACCCAGGGGCAGTACACAGTGGGACTCGTACCACTATTGATACGGGGTGCTGTCAGTGAGCACGGTGCAATTCTTCACCAGGATCTTGGTGTGGACCAGCTCGTTATTAAACACCTTGTAGACAACATTAATGATCCTTGTTTTGTGAGTACAACACTCACACTCAGAGCCTCCGGAGAAGTTGCCCACATCTTGCCTCAGGTCATGATACTACTTTTTGTCTCCTCACACTTGGACTGTGTGTATGTTGTGGGGGCCAATCTTAGTATTGGCAGCAGGACATCCCAGCTCATACTTCTGTTTCTGTGGTAGGGCTATCTCTTGCCCTCAGACTTGTGGCACTTGTGCCAATTGGCCTGAGAGATGAGAGATGCCCATCACTTGGCTGGAAAGAGCTGCTTTTTTTTTTTTTTAAGATACTGGGGATTAACCCAGGGCTTTGTGCATGCTAGGCAAGCACTCTACCACTGACTGAGCTACATTCCCAACCTTTTTTGAAATTTTATTTTTGAGATAGGATCTCACTAAGTTCCCCAGGCTGGCCTTGAACTTGTGATTCTCCTATCTCAGTAGCCATAGTAGCTGGGCTTACAGGCATACACCACTGTGCCCAACTGGTAATATCCTTTTTTTGGAAGTCAACCAATTATAGAAGTTGACCACATCTACAAAATGTCTTCATAGTAACAACTAGTTTAGTGTTTGATTTAAAAACTGAATACTAGCTGGGCATGGTGGCACACACCTGTAATCCCAGTACTTGGGGAGGCTGAGACAGGAAGATTACAGGTTTGAGGACAGCCTCAGCAAGTAGTGAGACTCTCATCAACCTAGCGAGACCCTGTTTCCAAATAAGAAATAAAATCAGGCTAGGGGTGTAGCTCAAAGGTAGAATGCCTCTGGGTTCAGTCCTCAGTACCACAAAAAAAAAAAAATAAAAACTGAATACTAAGCCAGGTGTGGTGGCACATGCTTGTAATCTCAGTACTTGGGAGGTTGAGACAGGAGGATTGCAGGTTCGTGTCCAGCCTCCTCAACTTAGTGAGACCCGGTTTCAAAATAAAAGAATAAAATAAGGCTAGGGGTGTAGCTAAGAGGTAGAATGCCCCTGGGTTCCATCCCCAGAACCACAAGTAAACAAACAAACAAACTGAATACTATAGCTTAGCTAAGCTGACATACAAAACTAACCATTAAGCTGGGCATGGTGGCACATGCCTGTAATCCCAGTACATAAGAGGCTGAGACAGGAGGATCACAGGTTCACAGTCAGCCTCAGCAACTTAGTGAGACCCTCTGCAACTTAGTGAGACCCTGTTTCAAAATAAAAAATAAAATAGGGCTGGGGTGTAGGCATGGAGGTAGAATGCCCCTGGGTTCGAACCCTAGTACACAAACAAAAAAACAATAACAACAAAAACTAACCATTATACCAACCAAACAGAAAAATGGGAAAAAAATAATGGCTAATTTATAAAAGAAGAAACCCAAATGTTCAATGGCATAGTAAATTGGTATAACCCCTTGGAAATGTACTAAAATTGAAGATTCCTGTATAAATTATAGCTGAATCAGAAAACAGAAACCATTCTTCATTTTTCAGATATGAAAGATTTGATATATGAATTAGGAGTGTACACAACCATTGTAAAATTAGGGAAGTAAAAGTTGGAGAAGTCACTACCAAAGATCAGGAAAGCATCACTAAACATCTCACTCTGAAACACCAATAAGTGAGTGGCTCTCACGAGCTTGCTGGGAAGGTGCCATGTGCCACAATTCTCAAGGACCTGAGAAGCTTCCACGAATTGTCTTAGGAGTCTGCAGCAGTGAGTGGATGTCAGTAGCTTTCAAGAGCTCCCTGGGAATCTGTATGGCTCTCATGTCAGCCCACCTGTGACTGCCTCTAGAGAAGAATGGTCTCTCCTCTTCTACTTTCCACAGCTCACCTCAGTGCATCTTATTAGTAAACTATAACCTGGAGCCACACAGAGAAGAGGATCTGGAAAATGTAGTTCCTGGCTTCTCTTTCTGTGGTGCATAAGAGTTGAGAGAGAATAGTAGTGATGATGAATTGATAAAAAGACCTGGTACAATCCACATGCTATCAATTCAGCATATAGCCACACTCCTTTTACCCCAAACTAACTTACAAATAAAAATAACCACATCGGCTGGGGGTGTAGGTCAGTGGTAGAGTGCTTACCTAAAATGTGGGAGGCCTTGGGTTTGATCCCCAGCACCATCCCCCAAAACATATACTTCTTTCTAGCATGATGCAACTGTCCCTTATACAAGGGTGTGCTCATTCCCTCTCCAGAAGAGAAGGCACAAAATCCCACTTTAGTCACCTTTGGGTGGTGGCCATTCCTTTTCTACCTTATACCATTTTTATTTATTTATTTATTTATTTATTTATTTATTTATTTATTTATTTGCGTTACCGGGGATTGAACCCAGGGGTGTTCTACCTCCGCGCTACATCCCCGGCCCTATTTTTTTTATACTTTATTTTGAAACCGGGTCTCACGAAGTTGCGGAGGGCCTCACTAGGTAGAGAGAGAGAGAGAGAGAGAGAGCGAGCTGAGGCTGGCCGCGAACCCGGATCCTCTGGTCTCTGCCTCCCAAAGTACTGGGATTACAAGCGTGCGCCACCACGCCCGGCTTCTTATACCATTTTTATATCCTGTATCTGAAATAAGTATAGGTTAATCAATATTAACATACATTATATTAAATACAGAATTAGAAAAAGGTAAATAAGAAATGGTTACTATATATACATTTATTTATTTATTTTTATGGTACTGGGGATTGAACCAGGGGAATTCTACCTCGACGCGTACACCCCAGCTCTATTTTATTTTTTTGTTTTGAAACAGGGTCTCTAGAGCTTGGTGTGGTGGTGCACGCTTGTAATCCCAGTACTCGGGAGGCTGAGACAGGAGGATAGCAGGTTCATGGTCAGCCTCAGCTACTTAGTGAGGCCGTCTGCAATTTAGCAAGACCCTGTTTCAAAAATAAAGAATAAAAAATAGGGCTGGGGGTGTAGCTCAGAGGTAGAATGTCCCTGGGTTCAATCCCCAGAGCCACACACACACAAAAAAGAAACAAGGTCTCACTAAGTTGCAGAGGGCCACACATCCTCCTTTCTCAGCCTCCCAAGTACTGGGATTACAGGCATGTGCCACCATGCCCAGAAAAATTATGTATTTATGAAAGCAAACAAGAAAATATACATGGCTACTATAGTTCTTTTTTTTCTTTTTGTGGTAATGGGTATTGAACCCAGGGGCATTCTACTCCAAGCTATACGCACTGACCTATTTTATTTTTTATTTTGAAACAGAATCTCACCAAGTTGTGTAGGGCCTCGCTAAATTGCTGAGGCTGGCCAAGAATTTATGAGCCTCCTGTCTCAGACTCGCAAGTACTGGGATTACAGGCATGTGCTACTGTGCCTGGCTTGGTTCTTGTTTTTACAACTAGTCATTTAGCCTTAGTTGGTATTTACTTTATTTATTTATTTATTTATTTATTTATTTATTTATTTATGGAACTGGGTATTGAACCCAGGGGCATTCTACCTCTGAGCAACACCCTCAGCCCTATTTTTTATTATTTATTTATTTAATTTATTTATTTATTTTTGCAGTACTGGGGACTGAACCCAGGGGCATTTTACCTCTGAGCTACACCCCCAGCCCTATTTTTTATTCTTTATTTTGAAACAGGGTCTCACTGAGTTGCAGAGGGCCTCACTAAGTAGCTGAGGCTGGCCGCGAACCTGGATCCTCCGGTCTCAGCCTCCCAAGTACTGGGATTACAAGCGTGTGCCACCATGCCTAGCTTTTTAAATTATTTTTATTTTGAAACAGGGTCTCACTAGGTTGATGAGAATCTCACTACTTGCTGAGATTGTCCTCAAAAGTGCAATCCTCTTGTCTCAGCCTCCCAAGTACTGGGATTACAAGCATGCGCCACCATGCCTGGCTGCCCCATGATAATTAATATTATTCACAGTAGCCAAATATTAACACCCTTCTTTGCTGTTGGTTCAGAAAGACCTAAAGTGACCAAGCACCATCTTGCTTTCCAGTAGAGTATACCATAGTGTATGTATCCCTTCTTTTGAAATGAATGCCTCTAAACCTATAGAGCCTAAAGTTATAAGTATGGAAAACAAATCTTTTCAGATGAAATATTAGGGCTGATAGAGATAGGAGCCCCTCTTGTTTCTACCCCTGGGACCCCAGACCCATGTATTTTGCCTAAGGGAAAACAGCACCATGTATTGATCAATGGTTTAGTGCTCGTACTGTATCCTGAAGGACTGCATCCCAGTCATGTGAGCTGTCACCTGGCTGCACCATCACTTAGTCTTCAGTAGACCATGCACATTGTTCTGTCAAGTCAACTGCTTGAGGATGATGGGATATGAACCTTCTAATGATCTTCAGTTTCCACAAAGTAAGTTCTATGGTCAGAAGACATACTGTGTGAACTAGCCTGATAGTGAATTAGGAATTCCATAAGTCCAAGGACTGTGGTTTTACCAGAAGCACTGCAGGCCAGGAAGGCAAATCTATGTTCAGAAAAGTATCTATTTTATGTGTGTGTGTGTGTGTGTGTGTGTGTGTGTGTGTGTTAGTTACTAGGGATTGAATCCAGGGCCTCATGCATGCTAGGCAAGCACTCTACCACTGAGCTACATCCCCAGCCCTATAAGTATCTATTTCAGCTAAAATAAATTGCTGCACTTCCATGAAGAAAGGGGCCAATATAACCAACCAGCCATAAGGTGATTGGCTGGTCCCCCAGAGAATGGTGTCATAGCAAAGGCTTAGTGTCTATTTCTAATGTTGGCAGATTGAATACTCATCAATGACTGTAGCCTTGGTAAAGGGGAGCCAATATTGATAACCCCATGCACAACTTCTATCCCTGCCACCAAAGCCATTTTGAGCTTATTAAGCAAGACTAGCAGGAGGTAGGTGCTGGGGAAAGAGGCTGACTGACTTCTACAATGCATGTCACACTGCCCGCCTGATTATTAAAGATACTTCTCTGAAATGGTCGCCACTTGGTGGGCATTCACATGGAATACAAATCTCCTCATCCTCTGTGTTCACTTTGGATGTCACCCCATGCCTCTTCCTCACACTTCCTTCCAAGTCACTAACTACTTATTAACCCTTGTCCTTAAATTAGTGTAAATGCATGCCTCTGGCTATCTCTCTTTTTAGGCAAAGTGAACAACTATTTGCGTTGCTTAAAGTGACCTACTTTGGAGGATTTCCTGTACATTTAGAGCCACTCTGAGCAGGGCTGTGATGCTATGACCATTTACTTTCAGGTGATGCCACTATACTGCCAGAAGAGAGTCATCAGAAAACCAGGCCTGGATTTTTTCTCCCTCATTACCTGGTCATAGGCTGTAGGTGTAGGTGGAAGGACAGGTATTAATGCAGAGTAGGTGTCATAGGCGTCCATCACTTGCACATGCAACTCAGTTGTATCTTAAAGACCAGCTCAAGGCCATTCTCACTTCCGTTTGGTGATGGAATGCTGCTGCACCTGTCGCCTTTCCCAACTAGATCAGAAGCAACTTGAGAACATGGGCAGTGTTAATACCTAACATAATGGCTGGTGTATAGTACATGCTCAATAAATATTTATAGATTATTCAGAGATAAAAATGGAAATAAGGATCAAACCGGATTTCATTTAATTTGCTAAATAATTTCAATTTAGAAAAGTTTCACAGAGCATACAGAAAGTTCCCATATACTTCTTGCATAGTTTTCCCCATTATTAACATATGACATTTGTCAAAATTAAGAAACTAACATTGCTACATTATTATAAATAACAATTATTGTAAGTCAGACTTTGCATTCCACCAGTATTTCCATTAGTGTCCTTTCTTTTCCAGATCTAATCCAAGGCACCACATTGTATTCAGTTGCCGTGCCTTCACGGTCTCTCTGGTCTGTGATAATTCTGTCGTCTTTTGTTTTCCATGACCTTGGCAGTCTTGAGGAGTACTGGGAAAGTATTCAGTAGAATGCCTCCCAATCTGGGTTTGTCCTGTCTTTTCTTATGATTAGACTGGGCATATAGTTTTTTAGAAAGAATATCAAAGTGCCCTTCTCATCATATCCCATCCAGGAAGCAAAACCCATGTGAAATCACTGACGATGGTAACTTGTATCACTTGGTTAAGGCAGTGCTTGCCAGGTGTCTCCACTGTGAAGTTGCTGTTTCCCCCTTTCCCTGCTCTATCCTTTCACAGAGAGTCACGAAGTCTAACCCACTCTCAAAGGGGCTCCTTTAAGCCTCACCTCCTCTTCTTCCTCCTCCTCAAACTGGGAGTATCTACATGAGGTATTTGGAATTCTTCCAGAAAAAGATTCACCACTGGTGTGTGTGTGTGTGTGTGTGTGTGTGTGTGTGTGTGTGTTACTTGGGATTGAACCCAGGGGTATTCTACCTCTGAGCTATATTCAAG
>PVJS01054598.1:0-12908 GCA_004027185.1 Glis glis | reverse complement strand
TTTTTTTTTTTTTTTTTTTTGCGGTACCCGGGATTGAACGCAGGGGCGTTCTACCTCCAAGCTACACCCCCGGCCCTATTTTTTATACTTTATTTTGAAACCGGGTCTCACGAAGTTGCAGAGGGCCTCACTAAGTAGCTGAGGCTGGCTGCGAACCTGCGATCCTCCTATCTCAGCCTCCCAAGTACTGGGATTACAAGCGTGCGTCACCACGCCCCACTCTATAAACATATTTAAAGTATCTGATTTAAGCCACATTCAATGGCACATGCCTGTAATCGCAGTACTTGGGAGGCCAAGACAGGAGGATCTGTTTTGAGACCAGTGCTTGGTTCAAAATAAAAAATAATGCTGTACATGGTGGCCCATGCCTGTAATCCCAGTTCTAGGGGAGGCCAAGACTGGAGGCCACAGGTTTGAGGCCAGTCTCAGCAACTTAGTGAGACCCTGTTTCAAAATAAAAAAATAAGAGCTGGGCGTGGTGGCACACACTTGTAATCCCAGTACAAATATAGCACTTGTAATCCCAGTACAAACATATATATATATATGTATATATTTGTACTGGGATTACAAGTGTGTGCCACCACGCCCAGCTATATATATATATATATATATAGAGAGAGAGAGAGAGAGAGAGAGAGAGAGTGTGTGTGTGTGGTGTGTGGCAGCGCATGCCTGTAATCCCAGTACTTGGGAAGCTGAGACAGAAGGATCACAGGTTCAAGGCAAGCCTCAGCAACTTAGTGAGACCCTGTTCAAAATAAAATATGAAATAGGGCTGGGGTTGTAGGTCAGAGGTAGAATGTCCCTGGGCTCAATCCCCGGTACCAAACCAAACCAAATTTAAAAAAACACAAAATAAAAAGGGCTTGGGGGTATAGCTCAGAGGTAGACCCCCCCAAGGTTCAATCCCCAGTACCACACACACACATACAAGAACTGAAGGAAATCATCCCTAGACAAGGCCAGTTGGGATTCCAAAAAAGCAGCAGTAATGTCAGAGCGAACAATCCATGGCACTTCTTAGGGATATTTATGCATCGAGGGGACTGCAGCATATCCTTGTGATGGACTCCCCCTGGTTGTTCTCAATGAGGGAGTCTGACAAGTTATGGGGCTTTATACGACAGTTTAAGGGATTTGGTTCAGAATTGCAGCTAGTGTCTATATGTTTACCAACAGTATTATTTTCCTGGTGTTTTTGAGGAATAACCTAAGCATCTTTATCAGTGCCTGGGGATGTTTGAGGCTCCAGCTTGGGTTCAGGCCTGCAATGAAAACATGCAGCTAACCAGGTCCAGAGTAGTCAAGGCCTTTTGTGTTTCTTAAAAAAAAAAAGAAGAAGGAAAGAAAGCAGGGGAACTGGGGACTATATGAACATAATGTGGCAATTCTGGAAATTAGATTCACTCTACTCTCCAGCTTTGTGTGTGTGTGTGTGTGTGTGTGTGTGTGTGTGTGCGCGCGCGCTACTGAGAATTGCACCCAGGGGTGCTCTACCCCTGAGCTACACTCCCAGTCTGAAGAAAAAGCAAGCTATATTAACCCAATATTAATTACTAATAACACAAAATAGTTATAGTCCCAAATCCTCGATACTTTAAAAGACTATATTCCTGTTTATTTTCTTTATTATAAAACAAGTTTTCAACAGAGTAACTTTTTTTTTTTTTGCGGTACCCAGGATTGAACCCAGGGGCGTTCTACCTCCGAGCTACACCCCCAGCCCTATTTTTTTATGCTTTATTTTGAAACCGGGTCTCACGAAGTTGCAGAGGGCCTCACTAGGTAGAGAGAGAGAGAGCGAGAGCGAGAGAGCTGAGGCTGGCCACGAACCTGGATCCTCCGGTCTCCGTCTCCCAAAGTACTGGGATTACAAGCGTGTGCCACCACGCCCGGCTTAGTAAGTAACTTCTAACAGATAGATATAAGGAGATGCTGAAAACTCACCAAGGACACAATGATGTCAGCCCCTATGAGGATGAACAAAGAAGGCTAACAAGAAGAACTTACATAACAGAGATAACTGACAGAATTGCACCTGCTTTTGGTGGGAAAAGAAGGTTATTGGTTAAGCAGGATAAAAAACGAGATAATTGATTCTTATAAAAATTGTATATGTTCAAAGGCATCAGTGCCTTACTTTCAAGGCACTCCACTACATCACCTATGGCGTTCTGCTTTGATTACTCTGTCCCCTGTTTCTCTCTAATAATAAAACTTTGTTCAAGCTTGCAACAGTAGTTCTGGCTAACTTTTTCTAAACTAGCTAAGAACAAGAACCCACGGCATCGCTCCAAACGGTAACACAGGAAGCCATCAGACACCATTAGACCAATAATAATAATAATAATAATTAATAATAATAATAACAATAACAACAGTTCTCTATGAATGGGGGCATTATATTCCCTTCAGCACCAGGAATGTGGGGTGTTAGTTCAAGGTTGACACAGGGGAAAGAGTAGAGTTGGACTAAGTAACTTACTGATGGTCACCTGTTTTTTTTTTGTTTTTTTTTGCGGTACTGGGGAATGAACCCAGGGGGGTTCTACCTCCGAGCTACACCCCAGGCCCTATTTTTTATACTTTATTTTGAAACCGGGTCTCATGAAGTTGCGGAGGGCCTCACTAAGTAGAGAGAGAGAGAGAGAGAGAGAGAGAGAGAGAGAGAGAGAGCTGAGGCCTCCCAAGTACTGGGATTACGGGCATGCGCCACCACGCCCGGCCTGGGTTTTTTTTTTAAATACTGCTCTTTGGATGCTGAAAGCCTTCCCCTCCCCCCTCCCCCTTCCTGGGGACTGAATTCAGGGTTGCTCTACTACATCCCCAGCCCTTTGTACTTTTTTTTTTTTTTTTGAGACAGGGTCTCTCTAAGTTGCCCAGGCGGACCTCGAATTTGGGATCTTTCTGCCTCAGTCTGCCAAGTCACTGGAATTACAGGTATGCCTCTGCTTCCTGCCGAATGCCTTTGATTATTTTCCAGCATTCTGAAAAAGTTGATTCTGACAACTTTTGCTAGTTTTTTCCTTGCTTTCATGTGGGGGACGGGCAATTTTCGGGAACCCTTGCCCACTTTCGCAGGCGGTACTTTCTGGGGGACGGTGGCACCTTTTCTGGCCATAATAGTATGTGCCTAATAAATCCTTGCCAGACCAACCAGAAGTCAGGCCGCTCGGCGTGGAGGAGCCAGGTGCGCCGCGCGAGAGGGTAGGCCGGTCTCCAGCCTTCCGCGGAGGCCTCCTCTCCCTTTCCGTGCCCTTCACCTGCACCCTCTGGGCAAGCTTCCTTCTTTCTCCGGGTCTGGGAATATCGCTAAGAGAAGCCCGTGGCGGCCTCGGCGTGTGGTCCCTGGACTGCCAGCGCCACAGCCGCGGAGGTACAGCTGCCGCGGCGGGGGCCTGAGCCCAGGGGGAAATCCTGTCGTTGTCGTGGCAACAGGGGGCGTGTCGGGTCCCGCTCAACATCTGGTTCCCACAACCACCCCAGCAGCGCGGCGGGCGGTACCTGGCCCGTGACGGGCAGCTCCAGGGCCCGCCCTGGCCCCGCCCCCGGCCGGGCTCTCGCGCGGTCTGAACTCCCGTGGCGCCGCAGGGGCTGACGGGAGCGCCGGCCGCGCTGAAGAGGGCCGACATGGCGGCGGCGGCGGCGGCTTCCCTTCGCGGGGCGGTGCTGGGCCCACGGGCCGCGGGGCTCCCGGGCGCGCGTGCCCGGGGGCTGCTAGGCGGCGCGCGGCCCGGGCAGCTCCCGCTGCGGACGCCTCAGGTGAGCTCGGGCCTGGGCCCCGGCCCCGCGCGCCTCACAGCCGGTGAAGGTCACGGCGGGGAGGCTCCGGGCGCGCGCCGGCTGCGGGGCGACGGATCCCCACGCGGGGTCCCCGCCGGGGCCGAGTCTCCGCTGCCCGCCCGGAGCGGCCCAGGAGCGGCCCGCGTCCGCGAGTGCCAGGGCTCCTCGGCCCGAGAGCGGGGGCGACGGATGGGCTGGTGTGGGTCGGAGCGGGGGGCTTCCCGCTGAGGGCGCGCCCGGGACGCTCCCGCCGCCCGCTGTCGCTATTGGGTCGGCGTCCTCAAGTGGCCCCGGCCTGACCTCGGCCAGCTGCCGGTGACCTTGGTGTACCGCAGCACCCTCGGTCACTTCGACCTGACCCCCGGCTCGGGATCCAAGAGCACTTCCCACCCGCTCCTCGGAGCCGCGTCGCGGCCTGGGGACAGCAGCGGAGAGGGACGCGGACAGAGCTCGGGCGGTGGCCAGTGCTGGGTGGATGAGGGAGAGGTGGGCGCCGAGTCAGATCCCCAGCTCGGCGGGTGGTGTCGTGGCAGGCGCTGAGCGGGACTCTTGCAGGCAGTGTCCTTGTCTTCGAAGTCTGGCCCTTCCCGCGGCCGGAAGGTGATGCTGTCAGCGCTGGGCATGCTAGCAGCAGGGGGTGCAGGACTGGCCGTTGCTCTGCATTCTGCTGTGAGTGCCAGTGACCTGGAGCTGCACCCCCCCAGCTATCCATGGTCTCACCGTGGCCTCCTCTCCTCCTTGGACCACACCAGGTGCGCAGCTGGCTGCTGGCTGGGGGAGTTTCTGGGTGGGGTGGAAGCTTCTTTGCTCCTAACCCTTTTTCTCTCTTTAGTATCCGGAGGGGATTCCAGGTATATAAGCAAGTGTGCTCTTCCTGCCACAGCATGGACTATGTGGCTTACCGCCACCTGGTGGGTGTGTGCTATACAGAAGATGAAGCTAAGGCGCTAGCTGAGGAGGTATGGAGTCTGGGAAATGCAGAGGATGCAGGGCTCGGGGCTCTCACTGCGGTGATGGGACTGCAGGGTTGTGATGAGGCTCTTGGTGACAGGTGGAGGTCCAGGATGGCCCCAATGAGGACGGGGAGATGTTTATGCGGCCAGGGAAGCTGTCCGACTACTTTCCCAAACCATACCCCAACCCTGAGGCTGCCAGGGCTGCGAACAATGGAGCCATACCCCCTGACCTCAGCTACATTGTTCGAGCTAGGTACCTGGGCTGCCCACAGGGTGGAGCTGGAGAGGGGAGGAAGGTCTGATGGGTGCCAGGGACTGAGGAGCCATGGATCTGGTTCCAGGCACGGTGGTGAAGATTACGTCTTCTCCTTACTCACGGGCTACTGTGAACCGCCCACTGGGGTGTCTCTGCGAGAAGGCCTCTACTTCAACCCCTACTTTCCTGGCCAGGCCATTGGCATGGCCCCTCCCATCTATACCGATGTCTTGGAGTTTGATGATGGTGAGAGTCCTTCACTGAGCCTTCTCCACCCCTGGGATGCTTCCCCTGTGTTCCTGGGCCTGAGAGGTCCTGCCCCCTTCTTGGCTGGGGTGTTGTCTCTGCAGTGTGAAGAGGCTTTGGGGCAGCTTTCACCATCCTGTTGGGTCCTGTGGAGTCCTTTCCCTTTCGAAGCCTTGGATAAGAGCCAATCTCTGCCTCTATGGAGCAGGGTACACTGAGGGTTGCTCCAGGTTGGGTTCAAGCCTAACCTTCACTACTTGTCCTTGGTCCAGGCACCCCAGCTACCATGTCCCAGGTAGCCAAGGATGTGTGTACCTTCCTGCGCTGGGCATCTGAGCCAGAGCACGACCACCGCAAACGAATGGGGCTCAAGGTGAAGGGTTGGGCAAGGGGGCCACAGTGGGCATGGGAAAGGGGATGGGAAGGGTCCTTCCTGCCTCCCTTTTCTGAACCTACTTTGTCTCCAGATGTTGATGATGATGGGCTTGCTGCTGCCCTTGATCTACGCCATGAAGCGGCATAAGTGGTCAGTCCTGAAGAGTCGAAAGCTGGCATATCGGCCGCCCAAGTGACCCTGTCCAGCATCTGCTTACCATCTTGCCTGAATAGCCCTCAGGCCCAGGAGCCATCTCAGGCCTGTTTAGGCCTCAGCTGGCCTACTCAGCCCAGCCCCTCTTCGTTTGGGATGAGGGGAGGGGGCAGGAGAACAAGCCCTGGCTCCAGATCTTTATTCAGCCTTCATCATGGGAATAAATTAAGTTTCTCAACATGCATATTTGACCTGTTATGTGTCAGGAGTACCAGCTTACAGGGGACGCTGGGACTAAGACCCATTCCCTCATAGTGCTCCCAGGCAGTGTGTCCAGCCCCATCTTGCCCTGCCCAGTACCTGGGAGTCCAAACAGTGCTGGGTGTGAGACAGAAGGAGAGACGTGGCTATTAGAAGTGGCAGCACTCAATAGGGTGGGTGTGTCCTGCCCAGAGGTGTAAAGGGCTTGGCCTACTTGGCTCAGGGACCTGCTGGTGCACACCACCAAGTGTCAGGGTATGGAACCACTGGGCCTCCATCCTGAGAGCAGCAGGGAGCCCCTGGCAGCATCTCAACAGGGGAAAGCCTGGAATTGCTATGCTGGGCAGTGGTGTCAGGAAGGAGAGGGGCTGCTCCCAGCCATGTTGGTGAATCAGAGCAGGCAGGCAGAGGGCACCTAAGACAGCTGAAGGTCACTGAGGATATATGCAGAGGTATCAGGGTATTTGTCATAGAATGGCACCTAGCAGTCCACAGGGGAGCTGGGTGGTAGGTCCAGGCCAAACAATGGCAGTAGCTGGGCTCACACAGTTATGGTACCTGAGTGGTGGAAGTTGTGGCAGGAGGGTCCAGGAGGCATGACCCTAGCAGTAGCACAACACCCTGGTTCTGGATTACTAGCTCCTGAGCGTCCCTTGTCCCTAAGAGGGGAAGGAAAACACCCATTTTATTGTTGGTGTCATCCTGGTTAGGGGAGTGGTAGCCCCCTGGGGTGGGGGCAGGCAGACAGCAGAAGGCAAAGCCAAGCCAAGCATGGTGGCACACCTGTAATCCCAGTACTTGGGAAGCTGAGACAGGAGGATTGCAGGTTTGAGGACAGCCTCAGCAAGTAGTGAGACTCATCAACCTGGTGAGACCCTGTTTCAAAATAAAAAATAGGGCTGGGGGTGTAGCTCGGAGGTAGAATGCCCCTGGGTTCAATCCCCATTACCACAAAAAATAAAAAAAATTTAAAAACCCAACAGTAGGGTCTAGATCGGACGATGCCAAGATCAGTGCATGGAGCCCCCCAGCAGCTCCATCCCAGTGGTCAGTAGCCAAGGCAGCGCCTGAAGGTCAGTGGGACCTGGGAAGAAGTTCCAGCATCATGTTTCTGTCACTTAGGGTCCAAATTGTGTGTTGTGTGAGTTTTTTGTTTGTTTTTGTTTTTGGCAGTACCAGGAATTGAACCCAGGGGCATTCTACCTCCAAGCGACACCCCCAGCCCTATTTTTTATTCTTTATTTTGAAACAGGGTCTCACTAAGTTGCAGAGGGTCCAGTATAAAACACACAACACACCCAGCTATGTTGTGTGTTTTATACTGGGGATTGAACCCAGGGGCCTTCTACTTCTGAGCTCTACTCCCAGCCCTATTTTACATTTTTGTTTTGAAACAGGGTCTAAATTACTGAGGCTGGCCTCAAACCTGCAGTCCTGTCTCAGCCTCCCAAGTACTGGGATAACAGGGCTGCACCACTATGCCCAGTTCAAGTTTACGCTTTAGTAGCCACCTGGGCCTAGCTGGAGGAGCCTGACCTGATGAGGGCCAGGCCCTGTTTCCTCCTACCAGCTCTCAATGGGCTGTGGCAGCACTACATCAAGACACAGTGAAGCCGGGTGTGGTGGCGCATGCTTGTAATCCCAGTACTTTAGGAGGCGGAGACCGGAGGATACTGGTTCGTGGCCAGCCTCAGCTCTCTCACTCTCTCCCTATCTCTCTCTCTCTTTCTCTCTCTCTCTCTCTACTTAGTGAGGCCCTCCGCAACTTCGTGAGACCCGGTTTCAAAATAAAGTACAAAAAATAGGGCTGGGGGTGTAGCGCGGAAGTAGAAGGCCCCTGGGTTCAATCCCCGGTACCGCAAAAAAAAGACACAGTGAAGGGGACACTGGGCTCTTATATGTCTTTAATGACTGGCTGGTGGCACACACACACCCTCAACCCTGGTGTCTGTCCCAGTGAGCAGCCAGCAAGGTCCCCTGAGAATTTCAGATGATGGTCCGGGGACTTGGGCCTGCGAGGGAAGGGCCATGTTCTCTAACCTAGAGTAGGAGACAAGTCATTCCAGCTTGTTCTGTACTGCACTTGTACCCATCCCCCAACCCACCTCTTGTACCTTTGGTGGCTGCTAGGTGGAGGCTGTAGGAAAGGGATCCCAAGTGCAGGGCCTCTGGGTGCTACACATCTCACAACCAGGGCGGCTGGGGGCATTGATGAAGGTGCAGGAAGGACAGGGCCAGCCAGGCTGAGGAGGTGGGGAGACTGTTACTACTTCCTCACTCCTTCAATACCCATCCCTGCCCACTGGTCCCGTGCCTACCTGAAGAGGGCTGGGGAGGCTGGAACTAGCAGGCTGGGGAGCACGAGGCAGCCCCAATGACTGGGGAAACAAGCGTCCTAATTCCCCATCCGTTTTCTGGGGACGTTGAGGACTACATCCTGTGACAAAGGACGGAGGCTTAGGGCCATCGCAGGCTGCACCCCACCTCCCTCACCTCACCCCCATCAAGGACTAACCTCGGGCTTCTTGGGGGGCCGAGAGCAGGTAGAGAAAAGCAGGGTCCCCGTCCTGTTGGATCCCATAGGAAGCAAGGCTGCGCTCAGGCACACACAGGCACCGCCCAATGACCCAGCGCTGCACAGCTGGTGGGAAACCGAACTCTGAGAATACCTGGGGCCAGAGCATCATGGCAGAGCAATGTCACCCAGGATCACCCTCCCACCCTGCCCCATCTGAACAGCTATGAAGCTCAGCTAAGTCCATCTCCTAGGAATCTCTGGACACATCCTTCTCTCCAGCCCTAACTGCATGACCCTACACAACTACAGAAGTCCCAGAGCCCTCCACGCTTACCTGGTCCTGGAGGGCTGCGACTGTGCAATGGGGGTGGACTTGTAGTGAGACATGGGCAGAGGATGCTGAGGATGCAGCAGATGTGGCATCTTCAACTGTGACCTGCAGTCTGGGCCAAAATGTAGGTCAGGGGTTGGACGGGGAACCTGGGAGGATGGAAGGGCAGGATGAGGAAGACCAGGCCTCACCTGATGGGACCAGGCAGGAAGCAGGCCTCTTGGAGCTGGACACTGAGAGCCACATGATACTGGGCCAGGATCGCTGCCACTTGGGCTGCCCCCTTCTTGTCCCCATCTGCAATGGCTCGGGCCAGGTGCCCAGCCAGCTCTTCTACAGGGAGGGAGGAAAGCTGTTACAGCCAGACAACAGCCACTTCCCCCAGACCCCTCCGGCTGCCTGTCCTTACCTTTCTCCTTCAAGTCTCCAGGGCTCCGGGGAAGATCTGCCTCAGGTTGGGGCACTCTGGGTGTTGGGGCCACAGGGGGACTAGGTGGGGAAACAGGACATGTTTCCAGGCCCAGGGCTGGGGGTGGGGTACTGCAGCCTAGGAGGGAAGATGTGGAGTGGCTGGTAGCCTTGACTCAGGCCTCCTGCCCTCAGGACCTTTGCCTTCTCCTCACCTCAGCCCATGTCAGGCCCTGCCTCCTGCCATACTTCGAAATAGCCTTCCCCTCACAACCTTGGCCCTTGCAAATGCCTCAGAGGTCCCTGCTCAACTCGTGTAGGTGCTAGAGCTGCACTGGGCTCATCCTTGGGACCCAGTCCTGAACCCTTCTGTTGCCTGGTCCCACCTGTGCCTCTCCCCCACATGGGAGAACCACAGCAGCGTAGCCTGCCCTGGGTATCCTTACAGGGCTGGGCATGTTGCTGTCTCCCATTACCATCTGAGGCCAGCCCACTGCTGTGAGGCTCTGCCCCTGATGCAGACACAGCTTTTGTGATGGCCTCGGGCCCATGGTACCCTGAACTGCCTCCCCACCAAAGTGAACAGAGCCCTCCAAGCACCCAGCATTATGCCTATGTCTTGAGGGTTACTCACACACTCCCCTCAAGGGGTTTTGTACATGTTGCTCCCCAGGCCACATGGCTCATGTCACAATCTTCGAATTTCACTCAAGTGACACCCTCTCCAGGAGGCCTTCTATTTTATGTATTTTATGTAGCCACCCTCCCAGCCCCAGCACTTTTCCCTCCAGCCTTGAATGGAAGTTTATTTATTGATTTTTATGTCTCCTTTCCTTCTGTAAATGCAAATAATAGGGTTGGAATCTGACATTTTGTTCATGATAAAGAAGTGCCCAGTACAGAGCAGGGGCTGAATATACATATGTGGTGAACAATAACTGAGAAGAGCCTCTCTCCCTTTTTCAGTGCTGAATTGCCTGGGTCTCTCTTATACCACATCGTCCGGTTGTCTTCGTGCCTCTGGCAGCTCTTCCTCTGTACCATTTGCGGGCTCTTTTCTCCCCCAAGGCACTGTCTTGCATGCCAAGCCCTCTTCGTTTCTCTTTCCTGGTGACCTCTCCAGAGCCCCAGCTCCAGCCCAGATGTATACGAACGCAGTCATTTCCATTCCCTTCCAAATAGGCCATCTAGGAACCCTGCACTACTGGGCCCTTCTATCTTCCTCAGTCTTAATTACTAACACTTTCATTTAAGCAGCCATGAAACTTCTAATTCCATTTCTGAAGAATCTCTGGAAACACCTTCCTCTCTAGCTCTTACCTGCACCACCCTATACAACTGCAGAAGTCTCAGTCTGTCTAAAGTAACAGATCTGAGCCTGTCACTCTTCTACTGAATACCTCCCTTTGCCTTTCTTCTTTTTCTTCTTCTTCTTCTTCTTCTTCTTCTTCTTCTTCTTCTTCTTCTTCGGTGTTGGGGATTGAACCAGAAGCATTCTACCTGTGAGCCACACCCCCAGTCCTATTTTATTCTTAATTTGGAAACAAGGTCTCACTAAGTTGTGGAGGGTCTCACTAAGTTGCTGAGGCTGGCCTTGAATCTGCAATCCTCCTGTCTCAGCCTCCCAAGTACTGGGATTACAAGCATGCACCACCACACCGGGCTCTCCCTTTGCTCTTGAACTGATCTGTCTTCTCACCAGGGTCCTGCAGCCCAGCTTGCTCTGCCTTTCTGTGCTTGTCTGTTATTCCAGACTCCAGCTCCTCAACCTCTACTTTCTTCCTCCTGAGAGCCTTCCCAGACTCAGCTTTCCCCATCCCTGACCCACCCAGTCCTGGGGGGCTAGGCCTCTCCAAATGAGCTTTCATTCCAGGCCACTGACCATTCTGTCCCTCTGCCGTGGCACCTCGCACCAAGACTGCCCACCGCTGAGCTTCCTGAGGGTTGAGGAAGTGCAAACTGAGGGTTCCAGGCCCTCCTGGTGGAGGCTGCAGCTCATGTTGACTGGGGCCACGGATGGTGTAGGAGACTGACTCCAAGGGCCACTCCAAACTGACCTGAGAAGGGGAAGAGTCCAGGCTCAGTGGTCCACCCCTAACCGCTGATGATGAAAGGAAAACGAGATATCGCTTCTTAGGACATTAACCCAATCTTATGCCCTTCCTTTCCGCCCATTAGCTTACCAAATCCTCACAACAGCTTGTAAAGTAGAAACCAGCAACATCCCCATTTTACAGACCAGAAGACAAGCAAAGAAAAGTAACTGGTCAAGGGCACGCGGCGGGCTGGCCGAGGTGCCTGGCTTCTGGCTCCGCGTCCCACCTCCACTCACCGCCCCGGGCTCCGCGCCCAGAAGCTCCAGCCGGAAGCGCCCAGGCCGCTCCGGGTCCACGCTTAGCTGCAGCCTCCGCAGCTGTGCCTCGGCCTCGGGCCCGGCGCCCAGCGGCCTCACCGCGGCGTGCACCGCCAGGAGCACCGCCGCTGAACCCGAGTCCGCCTCCGCCGCCCCGCCAGCCGGCGGCGCCATCTCCGGTCAGTGCGGGTCCCAGCCCTCCGAGCCCGCTTCCGTGAGATCGGGTCACTGAGCGCCTCCTCCGACCAGAAACCCGGGCCGTGAGCCTGGGTTCCGGGCGCAGGGGAGTGTCGGGACTGGGGAGGGGCCCAGGACCGCGCACCGGCGAGCCTAACCCGACCGTTGTGTCTAGGAATGAACTCGGTCCGAGGTTCTCGGGACACTGGCATATCGTCATGTTTGAGCTGGGTCTCGGGGGGAAAGTGTCCGGGTCCGAAGCCCCAGCCACAACTCGAGAACCTCAGAGGCTTGGGCGTGGGGAGGCCGCAGCTGGGAAGTAGACTTCCCCCAGATCCTGGCAATAGCCGGGCGTACGTCCACTTTGCCTCCTTGGGTCGGCGGGCCAGGGTCCACCACAACCGCAGCCCGGCCACGCCCACTCCGCGCGCTCCCTCAGCCGACCCGACTCAGGAACTGGATCGGCCCCCTGAGGCGGGGCGAACGGGGCTCTGACCAATGATAGCCAGAGATGGAGGCGGGTTTGTACCTCGAGAAAGTAACAGACAGGATCCCCGGCCAGTAACAGTTGAAGGCAGGACTGAGCGGCGGGGAACGCCCCCAATGGCTTGTCGCGCTTTCGATCCCAAGGCTGGAGCGGGCCATTCAGAGGCGTGGGGCTGGGCTTGGCGGACGCTTGTTGTTGTCCGGCCCGGGGAGGCGGAGGTCGCTGGTTCGCTCGCTTGCTCGCTCGCTTGGACGATTTGTGGCGGTCGGCGGCAGGTCGGTCGCGTGTTCGGGCGCTGTGCAGGGGGGCGAGGCTATGTCGCGGTGGCAGCCCGGATGGTCCGGCAGGGCCGGGAGTAACGGGACGTCGCCGCGGAGCTTCTTCCCCCGGATACTGTGCGGCTCGAGCGGAGGCCGCGGCGTCGCCCTCCGCCCCTGAGGAACTCACGCCGCGCGGAGCCCACCTCACCTTCGCCCCGGCATCGACACCGAGCGACCCGGACGGCCCGGTCCGATTTGGCCCGGCCCAAGCAGGTGGGTGTCCGCCCTGTGCCCCGCGCCGTCTCGGGGCGCCGGACCACAGACCCCGGCAGGCCTC
>PVJS01054597.1:0-12909 GCA_004027185.1 Glis glis | reverse complement strand
CTGAGGCTGGCCGCGAACCCGGATCCTCCGGTCTCCGCCTCCCAAAGTACTGGGATTACAAGCGTGCGCCACCACGCCCGGCTCTGCAGGTCTTTTCTACCTATCTCAATCTCTAATCATTGTGGTTTGGATAAACCATATCTATAAGTAATGAAGGCAAAGACAGACAGCTGTCTTTGACTAGAGTCACAGTTCCTAATGTCTTTACTTTTTTTTTGGTGGTACTGGGAATTGAACCCAGGGGCATTCTACCTTTGAGCTACACCCCCAGTCCTATTTTATCTTTTGTTTTGAAACAGGGTCTCAAAGTTGTGGAGGGCCTCACTAAGTTGCTGAGGTTGGTCAAGAATGTGTGATCCTCCTGTCTCAGCCTCCCAAATACTGGGTTTACAAGTGTGCGCCACTACACCCAGCTCTTAATGCCTTTACTCTTATTGCAAAAACCTCTCCCCACATCCCACCTCACAGGCTTTTCCCTTCTTTCACAACACTGTGTCCCCAGAGCATACTCAGGCCCACCTAGTTTGAGAGCTAATGCTTAGGAACCAGATAAGCCTTGGTTGAATCCTGCCTCTGCCATCTACTACCTACAAGAACTGGGGCCTGGCCCATTCCCTCTGAGTCTTTCTCCCTTGCAGAATCTTTGAGATAATGATCTACTACCAAGGCTTCAGAACAATGAACAGGGCAGGTGCTCACAAAACATTGACAGTCTTGTCCTCATGAGTAGCCCCTGGATACCTCCATTTCCCCCGCCCCGTTTTGGACTGGAACATCTACACTTGAGTTCACATGCATGTCCTACTGTGGCATATTGGGTTCATGGGGGCAGGTAACTTGTCTCTGTAATTCAGGTCCCTTCAGATCAGGAGGAACTATGCTCAAGGAGCTATACTCAAGGAACAAGATGGAAGGAGCCTCATCTGCACCTGGACCTAAGTTAGACGATGAGATTCTAAACTTGGGAGTCAATGCCATAATTGGTGAGACTCTGGTGGGCTTTGGGAGGGACATGAATCATTGGAAGTAGGAGGGTAGACTGAGAGCTAGCCTTCAAGATAGCCCCTGAGGGTCCTACCCCAATATTCATGCTCTTGTGTAGTCCCCTCTTATAAAGGACAGAGCTGACCTGTACAACAAATAGAAGATTGCAGAAAATGACCATGTGTGTTTTCCAAGGCCACATCCTAAAGGACATTGTGACTTCTGCCTTGTTCTCTTTTAGATCACTTCCTGTGGGGAAAGCAAGCTGCCCCACATCATGAAGCCACTCAAGCCGCCCTTTGGGGAGACCCTTGGGGCAAGAAAGGGAGGCTTTTTGCCAACAGCTAGCATCAACTTGCCAGCCATGTAAGCAAGCTACCCCCAGAAGCAGACCTTCAGTCCCAGTCAAGACTTCAAATGACTGTAGCCCTGGCTCACACCTGACTGTAACCTCACAAGAGACCCAAGCCAGGCCCAGCTAAGCTGCTCCTGAATCCCTAGGCCCCAGAAATTGTGTGACACAATATATATTCATTGTCGTGTTAAGTCACTACATTTTAGAGTGATTTGTTAACCTGCAATGGAGCTAATACATTTCCATATTGAACTCACTCAAGAGCATCAAGATTGCTCTTAAATCTTATGTCATCTATGCTACTCTCCAACAATGTGGTCACCACTCCCTTCTTTCTCTGCATACCTGAAGCACCTCCTCTGAATCACATAATCTGATGCCTCATACCTCATTTTCTTATTTCTTTCCAGTGTTTTATGGGTAAGTCTTGTTTTTTTTTTTTTTGCGGTACCGGGGATTGAACCCAGGGGCGTTCTACCTCCGAGCTACACCCCCGGCCCTATTTTTTATACTTTATTTTGAAACCAGGTCTCACGAAGTTGCAGAGGGCCTCACTAAGTAGAGAGAGAGAGAGAAAGAGAGAGAGAGCGCTGAGGCTGGCCGCGAATCCAGATCCTCTGGTCTCCGCCTCCCAAAGTACTGGGATTACAAGCGTGCACCACCACGCCCGGTGTAAGTCTTCTTTTTTGAGATGGGGTTTCACTTTGTTGCCTAGTCTGGTCTCCAAGCCAGGTCCTAACCTCTTTGGGAGCAGGGTTCACATTGTCACCTCTTTTGTTTCTTACAGCACTGGACTCAGGGCTAGGTACATTATTACAAAAAAGGTGTAGTGGCAGCCATGTGCAGAGCCCTGGGTGATGAGAAATGTTACATAGAAAGACACAGAGTCAGGCAAGGTGCACCAGCAGGGAAGAGATGAGGGGCCAGAGCATTTGTTATGTTTTGTTTGCAGTACTGGGGATTGTACCCAGGGGTACCTCTGGGCTAGGCCCCCAGCCCTATTTTATTTTTTAGTTTGAAACAGAGTCTCACTAAGTTGCCGAGGCTGTCCTCAAATCTGCCATCCTCCTGTCTCAGCCTCCCAGGTAAGTATTGGGATTACAGGCATGTGCCACCATGCCTGGCTGGCCAGGACATTTAACCCCTTTGACAGATCCCAAGATCATGAAAAACCTCCATCAGTCCCCATACTAAAAGAATAGAGGCATAATCCCTAGCAGGAAGGCACCAGCTATGAGGGTAGAGCACTGCTCTATTGCCAGGAGGATGGAGCATACAATGGCAGGACTGGAGGATGCTGGGTAAAGTACCCAGGTTTTCACTGAGCCAAGCCAGAAGCCAAAGGATGACTCCTTCTGGGGGCCAGAGCTGCCAGAGAGCTGTGAGGGAGGCTGCCTGAGAGAGGGAGGAGCAAGAACAAGTAGGGGGACCCCTCCCCCTCTTCCCTTCCCCTCTGGCTCTGATCCCTGGTGGGAAGAAGCCCTTGGACGATGCCCCGCTTTTAGTGTCACAGGAGCGTCCCCCACCCTCCCCCTGCCTTGCTTCCTACTACAAAGCCCGTGCCATGGGGCCAACCGGAGCAGGTGGTGATGACTGGGAGAGAAAAAGAGGCGGGGAGGAAGAAAGGGGGCCCTGGGAGGGACAAAACCCTCTCCAGGAGAGCATTTCAGCAGACACACTGCCAAGCAGAACCACCACACAGAAGCACCAGAGTGTGCTGCTGAATGCCCGGCGGCTGGTTACCTTTGTGTGGGACGGGGCCATCTGAGGGTCTGGGGAGGAGCAGGGGGAAGGGGAGGGGGAGGCAGGAGACTGGGACACCCACCTTTTGCCAGAGCTGCTCGGGGCTGCAGTATTTCCTGCCCAACCACCCCCTCCCCCAGTGTCTCCGGGATACAGACAGAAGCCACCCATTCAGTATGCAGGGCACTGGGAACCACTGGAGCTCTAGATTTGTGCCCCATCTCTGGCACTCTGGACCATTGAGCAACCATGCACGAGTCCCTTGCCCTCCCTGAGCCTCAGTTTTCTCACTGTAAAATGAGAATAATAAAGTGCTTACATCCAAGAGCCACTGCAGGAATGAAAAGCAACGATGTGAGCGGAGCACTCAGCACAGGCCAGGGGGTTCCTTGCTCTCCCACCTCTGACTGGACGGCACGCCATGCCTGTCCTCATTCCTGCCTCAGCCTGGAGTGCGAGGGCGAGCACCCACCCTCAGAGTACTTCAGGTTATCAAAGCCTGTCTCGGACATTGTCTCCTTTGTTTCCCCAAGCACCCTTGTGAGACAGAAAGGGCATGAAGTATCAACTCCATTTTTAAAGATGAGCAAACAGACTCAAGTACCTTGTCTGAGCTGGAATGGGGTTCCAGGAGGGGGGATAGGAAAGGACGGGGAGATAAGTACACACCCTTAGCCGGCACCATTCAGGTATACCCACTCAAGACTGTAGCAGACATTAAGAATCGCAACCACCAAAACAAGTCAATATGGTCCTTTTCCTTTTGGTTGTCAACGACAAATACATATTATGGGTACACATTTTGCCTCGGACCTTCACTTCTTTCAAATGTAAACCTCACCCAGGAGAAGGACTATCTGATTTTTTTTCTTCTAGGCGGTATGGAGATTGAACCCAGGGGCATTCTACCTCTGGGCTACACCCCCAGCCTGATTTTTTATTCTTTATTTTGAAACAGGGTCTCACTAAGTTGTGGAGGGCCTCACAAGGTGGCTGAGGCTGGCTGCGAACCCGGATCCTCCGGTCTCAGCCTCCCAAGTACTGGGATCACAAGCGTGTGCCACCATGCCCGGCTCTACTTTTTTTTTTCTAATGGTACAATGTAGAATCCAACACCAATGCTGTGAACATTGGGCCCAAAAGAGATGTGGATTTGGAATGGGTGTCCTAGGAATGCTGGCCTGGAAGACTGGTGAATGCCCACTCACGCTAAAGAATGAGGAGCGGGGGTGTGGAAGGGCAGCTATAACCTGGCCCAAGTGGAATTCCTTCAGTCCCACCCTCAAGCAACCTTTGTCTGGACATCAAAACCCTTGCTTCTACAAATTGTTTTCTACCTTGATTGACTTAGAAAGCCCCATGATTGGTTTCCAGTGAGTTAAGCCCAGACAAAAGCTTCTTGATTGGATGTTAACAAGCTATTCAGGCTAACATCCTGCCATATTCTTTAACTCTTCCTTAACTTAAAGGCAATCCAAGGATTGTAGAGGAAAAGCCATGATGGGTCAAACCCGATAGTTAGCTATAACTTTAGTTCCCATTCTTCAAATCCACCCCCAACCCTTCTAGAACTAGCTTAGAAGCCCTTAATGAACATGGGTTAGCCGGGCATGGTGGCACATGCCTGTAATCCCAGTACTCGGGAGGCTGAGACAAGAGGATCGCAGGTTCACAGTCAACCTCAGCAACTTAGCGAGGCCCTCAGCAACCTAGCAAGATCTTGTTTCCAAATAAGAAATAAAATCGGGCTGGGGGTGTAGCTTGGAGGTAGAATGCCTCTGGGTTCAATCCCTAGTACCACAAAATACATAAATAAATAAAATAAACATGGGTTAATTTGATCATCTCCATCCTCTCCTCCATGCCCCCCACCCCAGAAATTTTCCTGCCGGAGGAGCTTGGTAGAAATCCTGCCCCCTCTCACCCACTCCTATCCCCTGCTCAGCTCCCTTTGGTGGCCACCTACCTTTGCATCTTCTGAGACGTTTGCCATGTGCTTGGTCTTGCACTTTCGTTTTCCTGATGGCTTTTCTGAATTGTCAAGGCAGGCTGGCTCCTCCAGGTTATTTGGGAGGAAACCATTTGGTGAATCTGATATCCCCTGGGTTTTGCTGGGCAAGAGAAGGTTCCTGTTCCTGAGGCGGTGCTCCGAACTTTGGGAGGAAGTCTTCTGCTTACGGGCCTTCAAATCTGAGCAAGAAACAGGAAAGAAAGGACATCAGAGAAATGGAACCCTGAAAAGCAATGGTGGCCTTTAAGATGAATCAGAGGACTTTGGGGATTTGAATCACAATGCAAAGTTGTATAACTATCAGCTCTTGGTATGTAGTGCTGTGCTGGCTATTCTGCTAAATGCTTCTTGAATGGACACTATACTACATCAAAGTCCCTTCCCCACAAGCAGGAGACAGGTCCCAGCCCTGCCAGCAGAGCAGCGGCCCACCTGGCTGTCACCAAGATGAGAGTAATTTTAAAGGATTTCCCCCTAGCTCAAAGCAAATCAGAATTTCTTTTCAGCCTTTTCTCCATCCCTTTGTCTCCTCCAATCTGAAAGACAAATTTAGCTGCTCTGCTAAAGTTAAGTATCAAGTACACTGGGGTGAGGAGTACACAGTAGAAGGCTGCCTTTATGGCTGCAGCTCTCCCCGGCCGACTGCCCCGTTTGTTACTGGTTGAGAACACAAAGATCAAAACAACAGAACCTTCCAAGACCAGAAGGTGCCATGGGCCTACTTAGCTGGCGGGCAATGGCAGAAATCTGCCACCTTCCCTGGTTGGACATCGAGTCCCCGGTGTCACTGACATACCACAGGCACCATATCTTAATTCTTACCACAGCCCACAAAACACATTCTAATTTCAAAAAGGCCCCTTGGGAACTCCATTAGCAAGGGTTTCATCCCCTTAAGGTCCACCCTACGCCCTATGTGTTGGGGTGATAGACTGTGTTTACCCTTATCTCTTAACATAAGTGTTGTGTGGCTTGGCCACTGTGGGATTGGACAGAAGCAAGCCATAATCTCTCTGAGCCTGTTTCCATATGTGTAAACAGGAAGAATATAATCTACATCCCAGATATGGTGGGAAAATTAAATGAGGTAATACATGCAAAATCCTTTATAAAGCATTATAAAGAGGAAGTCATGTTTACTCTATTATTTAAACACAAGCTCTTTAGGTAGGACCATGCCAGTATGCTCTTTATCTCTCCCGCAGTACTGAACACCAAGTCAAGCACATGACAAAAGATCAGTATGTCTGTGAAGTAAATTAACTGCAGCCTTAGTTTCTCTTATTTTTTTGGATTGAACTCAGGGGCGCTCTACCACTGAGTTACATCCCAAGCCCTTTTTTATTTTTTTATTTTTTTATTTATTTATTTTTTTGCGGTACCGGGGATTGAACGCAGGGGCCTTCTACCTCCGCGCTACGCCCCCGGCCCTATTTTTTTATACTTTATTTTGAAACCGGGTCTCACGAAGTTGCGGAGGGCCTCACTAAGTAGAGAGAGACAGGGAGAGAGAGAGAGAGAGAGAGAGAGAGAGAGAGAGAGAGGGAGAAAGAGTGTGTGTGCGCGCGCACGCGTGCGTGAGCTGAAGCTGGCTGCGAACCAGACCCTCCGGTCTCTGCCTCCCAAAGTACTGGGATTACAAGCGTGGGCCACCACGCCCGGCCCTTTTTTATTTTTTGAGACAGGATCTCACTAAGTTATGGAACATTGGCCTTGAACCTGCAATCCTCCTGTCTCAGCCTCCCAAATACTGGGATTACGGATGTGCACCACCACACCTGGCTTCTAATTTATGAGAAGATTGAGATCCACGAGTTCTCACCTCTCCTTTTCCCCACAGGACTCTTGTGTGTGACATTGCCAAGGGCAGATCCAGATGTTGAAGTCATCATTCCAGTATGAGGAACTGGCTGTAGCTCATGCACAGCTGTTAAGCGGCCAGGCATCACACCACCCCTTTTTCCCAACTAATCCCAGCCTACCAGTGGGGTCCCCATGATCTGTCCAAGAATTGCTACACTAGATGGTCTGTAGTGGCACGTCAAGCCTGAATATTCTAAAGCAGGGCATTTTGTGGGGGAGGAGGTTACTGGGACATTCTACCTCTAAGCTATACCTCCAGCCTTTTTAGTTTTTTATTTGGAAACAGGGTCCCACTATGTTGCTGACAGTCTCGCTAAGCTGCTGAGGTTGTCCTCAAACCTGCTATCCTCCTGTCTCAGCCTCCCAAGTACTGCGATAACAAACATGCACCACCACGCCCTGCTTAAAGCAGGGCTTTTGATGTAAGTTTGGGCTCAGACAAAAGAGGAAGGAACAGAGCCATGCTGTGTGAGGACCTCCGGAAGCATAGGGAGCCATAATCTAGCATTCAGTGCCACAGGAAAAGAAACAGCCCCCTCCCCATTTACTCAGAGCAGGGCGGGCTCTGGCATTTGTTCAATTGCAGAGGAGCAAGGGCTTTATAGTAGCACGCAAAGAACAGAGAGTGGAGATAACAGGTGTGTGAGTGTGAGTGGCCCTTCCCACCTCCTCTACAGGTCAAGAAGAAAGACAGCCACGCCCAAGATGAAAGGAAAGGTAACAAAGCTCAGGGCTCAGGGAGGGATTCTCAGGGCTCAGGCAGGGATTCGGGCGACCTGCCTAATTTGACCATTGCCTGCCTTTCTGATGTTGACCTGAAAAACAGGTAGTAGCAGGAGGGATTGGAGCTTTCTGATGAGGGGGTGTTTGTCAGGCAATTCCTGCACATAGATGCCATCATCAAACTTGGAGGAAGGTGACCACACCATATGCCAAAGCCAGCTGCCTCAATGCACACACAACCTTTCGACACATCCACGGATGCAGGGTGACCTACTTTCCAACAACTGGAGCTGCCCCCAAATCAAACAGGAGGCCTTGATCACTGGGGTTCTCTCCATTACTGGAGGGGCTCAAGTGAAGGCTAGCTAGCTCCCTGGCACAAATGCAGCAGAGATTGCTATCTCTGCCCTGGGTGGCAAAGTGGACCCAGCAACCTCAAAGGTCCTTCTGGTTCCAAAAGCCAATATCTCCACAGGAAGCTTTTAAGCTAGGAAACCAGCCCTCATTAGAGATCAGGTGATACAAAGCTCCTCTTCATCCTAACACAAGTGGCTGAGGCCAATGGTTTGACAACTCATTCATGACCAATCCACTACAGTTCTGGCGAAAGAAAGGGAAAATTGCCCCCACTCACTCACACAGTTGATGAAAATTAGCTCAATTATTCTCTTGAGCATAGGGATAGGTATCATATATATCACCATTTAAACGGAGCTGGAAATGAGGTTAAGCCTTCTTTGCATTATAGCAAACCCAGAATCAACTACCCACTCGTTGTGAGGTTATTCCATTTTTAGATAACAAGGGAACTGCAGATGTTTACCAGCAGCTCAGAATGAATACATTATAGGAGACAACCAATTGTTGCTTCAAGGGCAGAGGTCAGAGACTGTAAGGAAGAGACAGAAGTGTTCTTATGGAACCCAGAGATATGTTTTTTTTTTTTTTTTGCAGTACTGGGGATTGAACCCAGGGGCATTCTACCTCCGAGCTCCATTCCAAGCCCTATTTTTTATTCTTCATTTTGAAATAGTGTCTCACCACGTTGTGGAGGGCCTCACTAAGTAGCTGAGGCTGGCCGCGAACCTGCAATCTTCCTGTCTCCGCCTCCCAAGTACTGGGATGACAAGTGTGCACCACCACGCCCAGCCCAGAGATGTGCTTTTTACGCAATTAAAAATCCACTACAGGAAGCCGGGCATGGTGGCGCACACTTGTCATCCCAGTACTTGGGAGGCTGAGACCAGAGGATCTGGATTTGTGGCCAGCCTCAGCTACTTAGTGAGGCCCTCCACAACTTAGCGAGACCCTGTTTCAAAATAAAAAATAAATAATAGGGCTGGGGGTGGAGCCCAGAGGTAGAATGCCCCTGGGTTCAATCCCCAGTACTGAAAAAAAAATCCACTACAGGAATGGGCCTGAATAGTACTTAGTGGAGCATACCAATATTAGCCCCTTGTGACTGTCTGTGCTTCTATGATCATATTTTATATCATCTGACGAGGCCAAAGAATGCTTGGTTTTTTCTTTGGACTGCCTGCTTTCCCAACTCAGGTCCAACAAAAAGGATGCCACCTTGGGTCACCTCAAAGCTTCACTCCGCCTCTGAATAATCCTTGTGGCTCTAACTGAGAAAGTTGTATCTGCTTCTACTTGAAGTTCTTCAGTTGGTTTGAGGGAACCATTGTACTTCTTTTTAGTTTAGAGGCATCCCAGGAAAGGCAGCCGATACCCTTTTCTTGAACCCAAGATTCTAGAAGAGAGAACCTGTCCTCCTCAAAGACTTGACTCCCTCAAGCCAACCAGAGAACTCACTGGTATGGTGTTGGCCCATGCCATAGATGCCACTGTGGCCTGGCCCACAGGTTCAGACGTCTATGAGAAACTGGAGGGCTCAGGCCTTCATGTCCTAAGCTCACCTGTAGGCCAGTCCAAACTCATTCCACCTCAACCCAAAGCTAAAAGTTCCGGGTTGGAGTTGAGTGACCCCCTCTGGCAGTTGGAGATCATAGCACCAAGCTTCTACGGGTCCTGAGGCCTTTGGATGGTGCAGAGCAGGCCGAGGATGCAAACACCGGGATGCCCAAGGGATCCCAGAAGCCAACTCACTGCAAGGACAGCGGCCCCCTGGCCAGACTTACCTGCTCTCCCTTTCCGCCGCTGCTCTTCTTCTTGCTCGGTCAGGTACTCCCCGGTCTGGTATTTTCGGCTCTTCTGCCGTCTCCGTTTCTTCCTCTTGACCAGGCCCTCCTCCTCATCTTCCTCCTCCTCCTCATTAGTATCCCACATTTGCCGGGCAGCCTCTGTTCTCCAGGGCATCTCTCGGGCTCGCCACAGGTGCCTGCGACCCTGGCTCAGCAGGGTCTTGTCCTGGGCATGATGGCTGCGATACTGGGTGTCCCGCTGGCTCTTCCTCACCTTTCGACGCTTAGCTGGGGTGGGGGCCACTTCCTCTTCTTCTTCTGTGGGGAAGACTTCCTGGCTTCCCATGTCACTGTCTGCCATACCAGCAAAGGAGCTACAGATGCTTCCTGTGGACGGGACGTACAGAGGATGGTCAGGCACCTCTTCAAAGGACTAAGTATGGTGTTGACACGAGCGCCCTGGACTAGGAGTTTGAAGGTGTGGGTTCAAGTTCAGGCTCTGCCAGTTATTAGCCGTAGGCTTTGGGGAAAGTTCCTTCACTTCTGTTTCCTTGTCAATAAAACGGGGATACCATTCTCGCCTTGCTGACCCAATAGGCTGTTCTGGGGCTCAAATGAGACCTTTCACCCATGTTTTACAGAGTCCGAAGTATCACAACTATTGAGTATTAAAAACACACACCTTTACTCACCCACAGGGACATGTCACTTGACTGCATTTCACAAACTTGATTTGTGTTTCTAAGGCGCCAAGCATTGTGTGAGGTGCAGGAGACAGCCACAGGTTGGGAAATGAGGGCTGAATGGAAGGGTGAAGGAGCACAGACTGGCATCGCTCCCCAGCCCCTGCTCATTCTGTGGCCCCACCATTGTTGTTGACAGAGCCGCCATGGACAGGCACAATAATCACAAAAGAAGATTCTCAGGAAAAGCAAAGCAAAGAGTCCTTTTCCTGTGACAGAGCCGGCTCAGTCACGCCCAAATGTGACCCAGTAGGCCTTCTTCCCTTAAACTGACCCCACCTCCTACTGAGTGGACAAGAGTTCAGGAGTAGAGCTTTCTCCCTGGCCCCTCCCCCACCCAGCTGCAGCTGTTTCTCACCGCTGGGCTGTCAGGGATCCTCTGGGCTCCCAGTCATCCCAGGCCAGATGGCATCTTCCAGGTCCTCCTGGGCCACCTTGCCAAGAGGCCACTTTCTTTCCCCGCTCTTTCCTTCAACTCGGCTAACAACAAAGTACAACCCTAAATTGGCCCGGTTTCACGCTACAGGAGATCTGACACCTTCCTCGGAAGCAGCCCTGAGACACAACCATATTTTTCCCAAGGTCCAGCTGTTAACTCGACAATTCCCGAACGCCAGAGAGGTCAGCAGAAGAAAGAAATGGTCGGAGGCAAACAGAGCTGCCCTTGACTAGAGCTTCAAGTCAGTCAGGCCACTTCAAGACAGCAGCTATCCAGTGAGCTTTCCATTATATGGACCAGGAGGGAACAAAGTGTTCTGGTTAATCTGATATTCTGGTTAATACAGAATCACCTTAGAGATCACATAGAGATCACCAATTTCTGGAGAATCAAATAGAGTATAATGTGTTTAACACAAAAATGGGACCAGGCATAATGTAATCGCTCTTTGATGATTCAGAGGACACTTCAGGACTTTGAGAGACCTCCAGGCCATCACTATAAGCCCCAATTACCACCATGCTCACCATGTGCTGAGGTGCCAGTTAAGACAATAGCATATCGTTGAGCTTGCATTGTGCCCTGCCTCCCCATTCCCTCAAATTTGCAAGGATATCTGGGTGAAGCAGGGCAACCATCTCCAGTCCTGTGTACCACCATGGAGCCAGCAAAAGAGAGCAGAGGCTGGAAAGGACTATCTGCTTTAGACCCTGGGAATTGACCAATACAATTCAAAGGGAATACAAGTCAAAGGGAATTCTGAAGGCCCTGACAACTCAATGGACTTTCCAATTTGATGATGCCTGTCACACAGGGCAAGAAGACTGAGGCCCAAAAGTTTAATGTCTGTGCCTGAGACAGGCCCAAATAATCACAAGATGCAAATGTTTAAAGGAGAACCAGCTTTCCTGAGTGGTGCAGGCCTTTCCCCTTTCTACAGTTGGTTCCCAACAAGTGATGTCAAATCCTTGCTCTTAGACAAATAGTCCTAAAACCGTGGGCAATCCCCCCCACCCCTTGCTCCCATCCATAGCTCTCTGGTGTCTGCAAGGAGCCTAGAATCTTGGCCCAGTGAAGCAAATTCCCAACTCTGCACTTGGACCAGTGGCAAAATCACTCAATTATATGTCTACCTCTCTGTTCATAGAAGATGCCCATAGAAGATAGTTCATGGCCTTAGTCTTACTCACCAGACTGACTGCGTGTCCGAGTGCTCAGAACCACTGGGATGAAGTCACGGAAACTGCTCTTTGCTTTCTTTTCCAAGGAACCTAGAGTGATGTGTGGTTTGGGGCAGAAGGCAGAAATATCACAATCAGAGTGTAAAAACTAGAAACCTACCTGAGAGGCTCAGGTGGAAAAATCAAGGGCGGTTTTTGAATACTGGGAGTTGGGTCATTTTTGGTGGAGCCAAAAAAAGCAGTACACAGAATCGATTCAATAGCATGCCAGACAGCAGAAGGTCCAGCTGCCTATGCGGAGGCTGTCACACCTCCACCAAATTCTAACTGAGCTGGAGCATGTCCCAGAGAAGGGCAACCTCAATGAATCTTAAAGGAATGAATGAGTCAAGAAGATGGGAGCAGGAAGCGATGAACATAAGAAAACTGCTATAAGAGCAGAAGAGGCAGGTCATGTCAGATGGACAAGACCGTAAAATGGGACTGCTGTGGTCAGGAGTGCCTGGGATTCTCTCCCTGATGAGGGTGCCCAGGCTATGACAGAGCACAGAGTTCACATATACAAACCTCTACCCCAAACATTCTGTGTGTCCCTAAGTGATGACGGGGGTTACACAGATTCCCAAAGTTTGCAATACTCCCCTGGAGAGGATGTTGGACCAATCCAGGGGGTAGTAGTAGCCTTGGGTGCAATGGGGGGGGCGTAAAATAAAAAGGGGGCAG
>PVJS01054596.1:0-12909 GCA_004027185.1 Glis glis | reverse complement strand
GAGGATCCGGGTTCGTGGCCAGCCTCAGCTCTTTCTTTCTCTCTCTCTCTCTCTCTCTCCTTAGTGAGGCCCTCCGCAACTTCATGAGACCCGATTTAAAAATAAAGTATAAAAAATAGGGCCGGGGGCATAGCGCGGAGGTAGAACGCCCCTGCGTTCAAACCCCGGTACCGCAAAAAAAAAAAAGAAAATGAAAGGGTCTGGTTGGCATTCCAGTTACACGCCTCTGTCAGAGCCTGATTTTTAAATTATATTACTTATAGGACACTTGGAATCTCAAATGGTATCTTGGAAGAGTAATAGTAAATATGAATTGAATTCCAGAAGGTGGAGAGATGAAGATACAGGAGATTCCCTCAGAGAGCGAGGCTGGTGGGTTGCCTGCCCTCGTGCACGTGAGCGTGCTGTGAGCCCGTGTCAGTCTTTACCTGCATCTGGGATGCTGTCCACAAAAATACGGAATGATGTAAAATAACCTGGGGTTGGAGCACTCAGGGTAGTTTTCAAGAATGCACTCGTTGATATCCTAGAAGAGAAAACACAGAGTGAGATGCCTCGTGGTGTCTGCAGTGCTTTGTCGAATGCTGTACACTTTAAGGAAAATTAATACTTCAACTGCATGGGCAAGCTTTGAGTGGATGTAGAGACTTGAGTAGCTGTTCATAGACTTCCTGAGAAAACTTTCTTTTTGCCTCACCACACCTGGTTTCATTGGCCAGGCACACACATGGCCACGCCAGTTCACAGAGCACCTGCTTGGTTGAGTATCCTGCCTTCCGCATCTCCTGGGGACGACTCGCCGGCTTAGGCTGGGTCACAAGCATCATGAGGACAGTCCTACCCATATGCTCTGCTATGACCCTAGCAGTAACCAGCCTACCGGTAGGTATACAGTTGGTACTTAATAAATGTTTGTGGAATAAATTCAATATAACTTACTTTTTAACAAATTCTGACTTAGTCACATACCACTATGGCCACTGTAGAAATGAGTTTCCCAGTGTATCCACATATCCAACAATTATTAAGTATCTATAATGGTCTCATGTAAGTTTCAGAGGGGCTGCAAAATTATTTCATTGGTTATAAAGTGATAAGATGTGTGTATATGAGCATCCTCTCACTTTCAAAGGCAACGGTGTGATTCCCAGAATTTCCATTTCTTATGTGAGGTTCAACCTGGTATCTCTGTTAGCATTATGGGGGCTTGAAGTGGCTCGGGGGAGGTGAGTGGAAGGACTAAAAACCCACTGTTCTCGATACCCTAGATAAGACATGCCTGGTTCTTAGGGATTTCTAAGGGGGAAAAGGTAACCCGACTCACAAACTGACCAGCTGTGGGATGTTTGTCCAGCTCCCAAACATGATCAATGGAGTTTATGGGTCAACAGAAGCTACTGTTTCTGATATGATTGGGGTAGGTGATTAGCTATTAAATTTTTTTTCAGTTCAAGCTGGCAATGAGATATACCAAACTTTTTGTTGTTGTTTGTTTTAGCATCGCCTCACACATGCTAGGCAAGTACTCTACTACTGAGCCACCCACCCTCTTATTTTTACAAGGATGCTTTCTTTTCCCCTTTCATTCTTTTTTGATTTATATACCAATTAAATCACATAATTATAATAGCAAATTCAATTGAATAAACAGAATTGGCAGCAAACACACTTGAGTATACTTAAGCACTTGAGTTTACTGCTGGAAGCAGAGTAGCAATAAACAGTGAATGAATGGGGGAGTAGGGAGAGGCGAGAGCCGCTGCACACAGACCAAGAGTGAGAGAGGAAGCAGCTGCCCCTTCCACCTGCTGAGCCTGCCATGATCCTGTGCCTGCAGACCCTGGCCTGGAGGCTGCAGGGGCTGTGAGGACATCAGCTAGTTGGTGAGGGAGAGGGCCCAGGAGGCCATTTCCCTATGGGAGTCCACAAATAACTCTGCAAGGTCAATTTATGGGAAAACATAAATTCCCGTTTTAAAAAGTGCAATTAACCAGTCTCCTTCTCTTAGACCAAGGCACATCCTGGGGGATTTCAAAGAGTTCCATTTGAGCCCATTAGGTTGACGAATGGTGTTCATCCCAACCCTCGCTGTGGAAGCACTATGGGAAGACATAAATAAAAGATGACTCGGGCAGAAGGTCAGGCGGGGGCAGACATGCGCTGTGAAGCCCACGCACTGCACTCGGCTGCCCACTGCTTAGCCACGGGAACAGGGATGCTGCTTCGTGGCAGCCCAAGGAGCAGGGCCTTCAGGAACCTGCCCTGGCCACTCACACAGTCCACTTTTCTGGGAGTGACATGGTCGGTCTGTGCCATTTCAGCTTCCTGGAGTCTCAATACAGCTTCCTTATGGTATATTGTTCTGCCCCATGTCTCTCAGTCTCTTGGGACCATTAGGGGCCATTGTGTCCCTTCAATGCTAATGACTTTTATATTTGGGGTAAGGCTTGGCTTCATTCACCCACCTTTTTATACTGAACTTCTCTTATCACATATATATTTTTAAATGATTCTGCAACTGTTTTAGTTAGCTGTTTCATAGCTGTAACCAAATATCTAACATGAACAACTTAGAGGAGGAAACATTTACGTGGCTTGTGTTTTCAGAGGTTCAGTCCACGGTTAGCCAGCTTCAAGCAGAAACATCATGGCGGCGGGGCAGGTTAGAGGAAGGCCGAGCTCATGGCAGCAGAAACAGCAAGAGAGTGGACATACATAGTCCCCAAGGTCATGCCCAGTGACCTACCTCTTCTAGCCACACCCTACCTGTCTGCAGGACCTCCCAGTAAATCCACTGAAGTTATTAATCCATTAATGGATTAATTCACTGATAGGCCAAAACCCTCATCATTCAGTTATTTTGCTTTTGAACATTTTTGTATTGCCAATATATGAGCTTTCCTAGGGCACATTCTATATCCAAACCGTTTCACAACAATTTCATTTTTTCTTTCTGTGCAGTGCTTCTAGGGTAAGATTGCTTTATAAAACCTTTTATACTTATTGTAAAAATTTCTCTAAAATTGCCATCATGGGTGACTTTGGCCAAGCCAACCTGCTTGCCAGCATTTGATCTACGATTTGCTCCTTTGGCCCCTGGATCTTGGCATATACCACATGAAACCCTACAATGCCCTCCCTTGCCCAAGTGTAGCCCTCCTTTAAGATTAGGTCTTACAAAAGACCCTACTCTGCTCATATTCTGACATTAGGGAACTAGCGAGAGATAATATCTTTAAGTGAACATTGCAGATAACATTGACAATTCTTTTTCTTGCCAAAACTTTAAGAAAATTAGACCACTTTTGTTGGAATTTTTTCTAAACTTTACAAGTTTCAAAACATACAGTTTAGAATAAATTCCAATAAATATGGTCTAATTTTTTTATAGTTTTGGCTATTAAAAAGATTTGGGTTCTGGCTTTAGGTCTGTGAATAATTAGCTGAGTATCCTTAGTTAAATCATGCGATCCCTGAGTCTCAGTTTCCCCATCTGTATGACATGGGGTTTCATAATCTCAGTCTATGAAACTGTGGACAGATGTAATGAGTTCCCTAAATTAACCAGCTTTTATATATTCTGTACGCCGAAGATATAGAAAAAAGGTGGCAATTTCTTTGTTTCCCAAACTTACAAGTTAATAAAAGGCTTTCACTCAGCAATTACCACTTAAACTTTTTCTTCTTTCATGAAAAGTTTGGGGAAGACACTGAGGTTTCTATCAGACAGACATCAGTTCAGATTGTGGCTGGACCACTTGCTGGTTGTGGAGTCTTTGGCAAATCTCTACTTCCCACAGGCTCAACTTCCTCATCTGTAAAATGGGGACAATCATATTTGCCTCATAGACCCTTCCCTAAGATTAGAAATTATGTACACCAAGCATTTTACCCACCACTCAACTCTGAAGATTACACCATCTTTATTATGTCACCAGCATTTTCATTCCTTTTCCCTTTAGCTTATATTTAAAAGCAACCATGCTCAGTGATTACAATAGATTTTAAAATAGAGACTCCGGCTAACTCACAGAGAAAACAAGAGAGAAAGAAAAAAATAGAAACACAAAATGAGCTATTTATGCTATGTCGAAAAATGCAATTTTTTTTGAAAGAAACAAAACCAAACAGTATTAAGAAAAGGCTGCCAAAATTCACTACTGTGGAACTTTTGACTTATTATATCTCATCTTATTCTCTACATGAAACCATATAACACTGTGACATAAAAAAGCACTTTTTCAATGTGGATTTAAAATTGATTTGGGAACCAATCTTCACACTCTAAGAATACAGACATTAGAGAAAAGCTGAGCAGTAAAGTAAAGGACACAATGAAGGACAATTTCTTGTGCTGGCTGTGACAGTCGTGTTAGAAATGGGAGAGAGAGTGTCATTCACCATGGAATCGAATCTTTGACCCACTGCAATCAGAGTACAGATTTGATGGGTTAGTCAATTTAGATAAGTGGAATGGATGTGGGCTAAGCTAACTTTTATTGCATCACGCTGTGCCTCATAAGCCTTTTCAAGACTTGTAAAAAAAAAATGTTGAGCCAGAACCGGAAGAGTCAAGCAAGACTTTTTAGTGAAGCTTAATGGACTTGACAGTGGCAAGTGGCCAGACAGCGTTGTTCTCTCACTCCATGCTGCTGTGGGGCCTGAGTCAAGAGGACTCCTTCTTTCTAGTAGAGATGGGGTGTGCCCTTCAGAATCCCTCTCAACACAGCCCTCCAGAAAGCATCATCATTAGCTAAGGTAGCACTTCCCTCTCCCTGTTGTAAGCACAGCACGCGCTGTTGGATGGCTGACATGGGTGGCATCTATTTTGGTGGCTTCATGGCCCTTTGTGCCACTTCTCAGTTGATGGTTCTGGGTCCAATGGCAGGAGTGCAGATAAAGACTTTGTGGATAAGTGAGGTACCACTCTACATGTACTGTCGTCAATATCCTTATTCACTGGGCGTGGGGAGTGGGAGTTGGGTCTTGTCCAGTGGAACTCTAAAATCCTGAAATGGAAACAGGCACAAGAGGCCAAACATTTTTTGGAGCCCTTCATTTTTACTCCTGGGTTCAGAATTTAAAGTTTCTATTGCATTAAATTGAAGAAAAAGAACTAGCCACAGTTTTATCCTGAAATGTTACATGAGGGGGATCAATCTGGTACTATTATAAACTCAGTTTCTATTATACTTCAGTAGGCTTTTTTCTATTAACTACAATGAAATTTATTGAGCATTTAAGATGATTGCAGGTGGGATCCTGTGCCAGATGTAAATGCTGCTCTCCAGAAAAGCCCTTGCATTTCTTCTTTTTTAAAATATAGTGTTACTAAAATAAAGAAATGTGACCTTCAAGGTCAAGGGGTTTTGTTTTGGTACTTTTCAAAGGATGTGTAGACCTCAAGTGTGATGATTTCACGGAGAACCTAGAAAATGTAGGGAGCCCAGCCAAATAAAAATAACAGCACACAGATGGAGTCAAGCTGGCTAACAAAGGGTAACTTCTATTCTTATAGCAAAATATTTATTATAGTACTATCTAGAAGATCAAAAGATTATGAACAATTCAATTATAGCGATTAGGTAAACTGTTATATATATCTGATTATAAATCATTACATTCATTTAAAATGTTTACAAAGAAGCCGGGCGTGGTGGCGCACACTTGTAATCCCAGTACTTGGAAGGTTGAGACTGGAGGATCGCAGGTTCACAGCCAGCCTCAGCTACTCAGTGAGGCCTCCGCAACTTAGTGAGACCCTGTTTCAAAAGAAAGAATAAAAAATAGGGCTGGGGGTGTAGCTTAGAGGTAGAATGCCCCTGAGTTCCATCCCAGTACTGCAAAAAAAAAAAAAAGTTTACAAAGGTGATGTAACTATAAGAAAAATGCTTGTGTGAAAAAATCAAGGTAATATTCTAGCTTTTTGCTCTTCTAAAAGATTTCTTTTAGTTTATCTTCCATGTCTTTCTATTGAATTTTTAAAAATCAGGACATCTTATTTTAATGTCTAAGAATTCCTTCTTGATACATACTGATTTTATAATAGCATCATGACCTTTTTATGAATGTAATGTTTTCTTGAGTCCCTTTAAAGAAACTAGAGATATCTTTTAAAGTTTTCTTTTTCTCCTGAAATTTGTTTCTCTTAGTATTACTGTCTCTGTTTGCTTTTCTTGCTCCTCTCTTCAAAGTGTAGTCTTCTTTCAGATGTCTATGGATCTTGGCTTGTCCGTTTGTACTTAATAACAAGTCAATAAAAGCTGACAGAGAGCTGGGGTTTATCAACCAGTGGGCTCCACCATCCTGCTGGTGGTTATTTCATTGCCAGATAAGAAGCCCCCCCCCCCCCCGGGCATTCAGATTGGGGGGGGTGAGAACCAATTTGTCACCTGGGCACCAGCTGCAGGTTGCTGGACTTTCCCAGGTGGCACTGTGATGGAATTGCTGGCCGGTCCCGCTGCAGGTCTCTTGCCTTACCCTGTCCTCCATCAGGTCTGGCGTTTCCACACAGGCTGCCAGGGTGCAGGCTGGGGGGAGATTCTTATCCCTCCACATTCGCTCCTCCAGATGCGCCACGGGCTGGGCTCGCTGGCTCCACTTCATTAGTCACCGGCGCTCGATTCCCTCCCATGGCATTCGTTCAGGGCTTTCAACGGTTTATTCTCTTCCCTGTTGTGTGTCTGGCCCTTTCACATTCCCTTATCGTCATCTTAATGGGGACTTGGGAGTTCAATGCTGTGCATTTCTTGCCTTCTTCTCTTTTCTGGTACTAGGGACTGAACCCAGGGGCATTCTACCTCTGAGCTACACACCCAACCCTTTTTATTTTTTTTTCTACTTTGAAACAGGGTCTCACTAGGTTGCTCAGGGTCTCACTAAGTTGCTGAGGCTGACCTCAAACCTGTGATTCTCCTGTTTCAGCCTCCCATGTACTGGGATTACAGGTGTACACCACCATGCCCAACTGGCCTCCTTGTCTTCTTAAACTAAGAACTACTCAACAAGGGCTAGTTTTATGACTCCTCACACCCAAATACCAGGACTAATGTATAGGTGAAGAAACTGAAATGAAAATCAATGCAAAATATAACTGGGCGGGGGCATGGTGGACCGCACCTGAAGTACCAGCTACTTAGGAGGCTGAGGTGGGAGGATCACTAGAGCCACGAGTTAAGACCACCTTGGGCCATACAGCAAGACCCAGTCTCAAAAATACACAAACCTCAACAGCAAATATCCAAGACCTCAGAAATACTGGTTTCGAATCTCTGTTACTTTAAAATAGTATCTTATGTTTTGATTCCTATACTAATGCAACATTTTTACATGCTAAACTGCCTATAAATATTAAACATGCTTTATTTTTCAAATATAAATTCTTGCCTTTCTGGGAAACTTCTCTTTTTCTCCCTCAGGCTTACGGCAAGTCAACAGGAAAATCTCTCACTAAGGCAACTCATCAACTGCACAGCATGGCAGCCGACATCCTGTTTTTCTCTTAAAGAAATCAGGAGGCAAATTTAAACAGAAGTCCAGTTCCTGAGTGAGGGCAACATGGGAATACACAGACTCAATAAATGGCTCTGTGCTGTCACTGTACCTTAGAAAGAGCAATTAAATTTAAAAATGTGAGAAAGAATAGATCGATGCACCCAGATGCACCATTCTTTAAAGGGTGGTATATGCACACAGTGGAATTTTACTCAGCCATAAAGAAGAACAAAATTAGCCAGGCGTGGTGGCACATACCTGAAATCCCAGTACTTGGGAGGCTGAGACAAGAGGATCAAAGGTTCTAGATCAGCCTCAGCAATTTAGCAAGAACCTCAAGCAAGACCCTCAGGCCCTGTTTTAAAATTTTTTTTAAAAAAAAGGGAGGGGATGTAGCTCAGAGGTAGAATGCCTCCGTGTTCAAGTCCCAGTACCACATAAATAAATCTGTCATTTGCAAGAAAATGGAAGGAACTAGAGAATATTATGCTAAATGAGATCAGTCAGTCTCAGAAAGTCAAGGATCATATTTTTTTCTCATATGTGGAAGCTAGAGAGAAAACAGGAAACAAAATGGACTTCAAATAAATGAGAAAAGAGACCAGTAGCATAGTGGAAGAGGACTTGGGGAGGTAGGTAGGGAGGGGAAAACAGAAACAAACAAAAAATAAAATAAGACAAAAATGCAAGAACGCTTCGAGGGAGCACCTGGCCTCTGGGCCTCTCAGGCGCTCTCCTCCTTAGGGCTGGGGACAGACTGGCATCGCTGTCTCTCAGAGTCAAGGAAAACCGTCTTGTTCCAAATATGAATGAAACCTGGAAACATCATCTTGTCCACTTTTTGAAATGCTTAGAAAAATACCAGTTGAACGCATGGGTAGCCATCATTTTGTAATAGAATTCCAATGAGGAGAAACCATTCTCTCTACTGGAACTTGAAGTTTCTAATACACATTCAAAAAAAGCTGTAGGATGACACTCAAAACAACCACTACAGACAGAAGACAGGAAATGAGCATGCCAGGTCAAGATGGACAGATGGACTCTGGCTGCGGAATGTGGGAGGAGGAGTGGCGGAGGATCCATCCTATATTTACGGCACAGGATGAGAGCAAGACACGCTCACTGTGTATGGACAGGTAGATGCCCTGGCCAGTGGTTTCCAGTCGGTCACAAGGATCTTGTGGTCCTCTCAGTCTATGGCAGCCATCTGGTTCAGCAAGGGGTCCAGGCAGGCACAGTGTCACGAGGATAACTCCCTCTTCTAATATGCCAGCTTCCTGGCTGTTACTGTGCTCCTGAGAAACTTGTCTTTTTTGCCTTCTCCTGTTCCTTTGAGGGCATTTCGTCTTCCCATTGGCATCCAGAGTTCTCATTCTCTTTCTGGCTTCCTTCCCTGACTCCTACCTAGCAAAATTGGTTCTCAGCTAGGTGTCTGGTGGAAGTGAGCTCATAAATTAATGCACACAGATGTGTAAGTAAGTGAGCAAGCGCCATGTGCTTCCCGGACATATTTGCATTAACCCAACAAAATGAATTTCTAATTGTGGTGGAGGAAGGAAAAGAGAGGAGAGGAGAGGAGAGGAGAGGAGAGGAGAGGAGAGGAGAGGAGAGGAGAGATTAACTCTTACTGAACATCTACCTTAATGGAAGCCTGTGGAATGAACGAGAAGCACACTGGAGACAACTTATTTTATCTTGTTAAATGAACAAAGTTCAGGGACCACTGTTAACTTGGTAAGAGATGGGAGGATTATTTTTCATGGGAATTATGGCTGCTGAGGATGTCACAAATTCCACTACTCAAGTCATGGTCCTTTGTCTTTTCAGAGGCTCCAGAAGTCACCTTGAACTTGCTGTCAGATGCCAAATTCTTCTCTGGCTTCTGGAGCCTTCCTTCCTCTACAGCCAGGGCCACTTAACCCCTCCAATTCTATGGCTGATCCTGGGCCTGGAAAGGAGGGTTTCAAGGAGTTCCAGTAAAAGGAGAAGAGGAGGTACACAGGGGCCCCTGGCGGGGGCGGGGTGCCAAGACTTCTGCCCTCCCGAAGCCAGAGGAGCTGCACTTGCCTAGGTTTATTACTGTGCTGTGTATCAGGCTTCACTTGATGTAAAGGTTCTAAACCTGAAAATCATGGCTCTAGGCCACCACACCGAGCTCAAGACACTGGGGCAGGCAGCATGACCTGCCCCTGTGCCCACTCCGCCCTGCTTCTGAGCTGTGGGCTGACGTGGCTGCCTGCTTCTGGCGAGGAAGCTCATGCTTGGCTGTCTGTGTTTGAGCTTCTGTCTTAGGAGCTTCCTTTGAGAATGCATGGGTGCTACTAGATTCTAGAAGATGGTCCTTTGATTTGCTTTTGCTAGCTCCCTCCTCTTGGGGAATAGTCTTACTCCTGAATATCGTGTCAGTCACTGTCCTGATACATGAGTACGAGTTTTTTTTCTTTTTCTTTTTTTGGAACCGGGGATTGAACCCAGGGGCATTCTACCTCCGAGCTACACCCCAGCCCTATTTTTTATTCTTTATTTTGAAACAGGGTCTCACTAAGTTGTGGAGGGCCTCACTAAGTAGCTGAGGCTGGCTGTGAACCTGTGATCATCCTCTCTCAGTCTCCCAGAGCACAAGCTTTAATATCGCATTTCCTGGACTCTAAGCCATTTCCTGGGGCACCACTGGCTCTTCATCATGTCCCCTGTGCTTCAGCTTGCCCCCTGCCCCTCTGTCAGCCTGCTCCAAGGTGGATGTCAGGCTCCTACATTCTATGCCAACACAGGACTCTTCTCCTTGCCCCATACAAGCAGGTGATTCTGACTATAGGGCCCAGGATGTCTGATCCCAATAACTGTATTATGATTGCTTGCTCCTATGATTAAAGAACACCTTGTAGAAAAAATAATGATGTGAGAAAGACCTGCCTTTCCTCTCTTCCTCTCCTTTGTGGGGTCTGGGCTGTTGATCATTCTATTCTCCTGTCCACCTAAGCCTTCAAGGGGGTGGTTACCAAAACTCAACAAGGGAACAGCAGGTTTCTTATGTATACAACAGTGTTAAATGCTATGTAGTATCTATATTCTAAGTGCCTAAAATATCTTATAAAACACATGGCACCTTTGCTTGAAAAGCAATTTAAGTCGTTATCATTTTGTCTATAATGTCACCATCGAGCATATCTGGTAAAGCATGTCAATTCCTTGGTTATCAGGTGTCATTATCCACAGTGAGCTAATAGAGGCCCTTTGAGCCTCTAAGAGGTGGGGACACCAGCCCGGCCTTCAGGGAGGCACACAGTACACAGGTGGGGCGCTGGGCTGGCTTCCTTCATTCACTCTCTGAACCTTCTGAAAGCCGCACCTGCCAGAACCAACGCTGTTCCAGGCTCCAGGGCAGGAAGGGCTGCCAACTATGCGGAATTTTGCCAGGAGGTGTGGTTATTTTATTAGGCAAATAAATGTCTACAGATTCTAGCCTAAACCACTGGGCCCAACCCAGTTTTGTACAAACATTTTCAAAGGTAACAGTGGAATACATTATCAGTCACTAGTTCTCATAATTATAGTGTTTTTTGGCTAACAATCATTTTCCTTCTGCATATAATGTCTGGAACATTAGCACAAAGAATGTCTTTAAAGGAGGTTAGCCCCAATGGGACTTACTTATAACACCGTTAGCTACCCTAAATTCTGTACCAAGTAGGACTTTAAAATGAAGGACCTTCATAAGGGAAGGTCTATCTTGGCAAAAACATTTTGGGCATAAATTTTATAAGATCATAAATTATAAGAACTGAATTCAGGATTAGTTGAAGAAATACTGAAGAAAAAGAAGTGGAAGAGAGCTGTTATTTCTTTAATGCCATTAAATGAAATGAAACAAGATAAACTTCACCTGGGATTTTAACATTAAATTTTCAACTAGAATTTTCTAATATAGCTTATGTCTATGATGTCACAATATGGTCTAATGCAATTTTAGTTCAGAGATTATCAATTTTGGAGTAGCTCAAAATCATTTGCTCATTGTGTTTAAACAATTCAAACTGAAATCTTCAACAGACAAATCCCAAGATTCTTTAATTATATTATGAATTAAAGCATTTACTATACATAAGGTACCATGTTACGTACCCTGGCCTCAAGTGGCTGATAGAGAATTATATCTGCCTCCCTATATTTATAGTTTATATGTAACCATACTAACATTTATGTAGACTATCCTCTTGGTAGTTGGTTCCCTTTATGTTTATGTAGTATCCTTTTTATTAATGCTTTTACCTTATATTAAATGTGTCTAATTAATATTCCTACAATAATTTTATTTTAGTTTCTGTTTTGTGGTGCTGAGGATCAAACCCTCATGCATGCTAGGCAAACGTTCTACCACTGAACTACACCCCCTTTTTTAGTTTTTAAATGGTGACTATTACCTACCCCATTATTTCTAGTTCTCTGTTTTCAATGAATGAACCTCTCTGCTTTTAATAGATGAATTTAATCACTTACTTTTACTGTGATTATTGAAATACTTGGATTTATGCTTGCATCTTACTTTGTGTGTTTTTTTGTAATTGTTATTTTTCTCTGCATCTTTTGTCTCTTTCCATATCTTCTGTTGGTTTAATAAAGTTTTTAGCAATATCCCTATTTTTATTTTTTTTAACTAAAGATAACATTTTTATTCTTTTCATTCTTACACTTATATTTTTTAACAATCTAAGATTTTTTCAACTATATGATTCTGACAGCTTAAAAATAAAAACAATTACAATAGTGCTTAAAATACTTTAATTACTGGGAGGTTCTGAGGAAGGGCACAGAACTTTTGAAATTGATTCATAAACAGATGGTCAGAAGGGTGAATATGTGAAAAAGTCATTTGAAATGTTTGACATTAAACCTGACTTATTTTTTTCTAGTAAAGTCTGAAATAATTCACTTTTTCTATATGATTCCAAATCTGAGGATTTTAGCACCTTCATCCATTAAATACCACTCACTCCATCTTAATAATGTCTAATTTTAAGTTTCAAAAAATACACAGTTTTTAACACTCAACATATTTTAATTGATGATTCTGTTTACTGCTGCTTCTTGTACCCTATGATTCCCCTATTTCCCCCCATAATCCATCTTTCAATATACTTTTAGAGAAGTCAGTAAGTGGTAAACTCCATGTCTGAAAAAGGTCCATGGAGTGTTTGTTTAGCTGGGTATAGAAATTCTAGGTTGATGATTATTTTCTCTCTGCTACTACAAGACCAAACAGTCAAAGGTACATAAAAAAACCCAATACCAAGAAAGACAGGCAGCAAGATCTACTATTGGAACACTAATTTCCTTCATATGACTTTATGAAACAATGTGACAAACTCTTTAAAATAAGTATATCTAGGATGTTTGAAAAGATAAAAGAATGAA
>PVJS01054595.1:0-12909 GCA_004027185.1 Glis glis | reverse complement strand
ACCGGGTCTCAGGAAGTTGCAGAGGGCCTCACTAGGTAGAGAGAGAGAGAGAGAGAGAGGGAGAGAGAGAGGGAGAGAGGGAGAGAGGGGAGAGAGAAATTTCGCGCGCGCGCGCCCGCGCATGCGCACTGAGGCTGGCCACGAACTCAGATCCTCCGGTCTCCGCCTCCCAAAGTACTGGGATTACAAGCGTGCGCCACCACGCCCGGATGTGATTTTTTTTAGCTGCTGAGAGAAGTCCTCCTTTGTTTACCTCAGAGTGGGGTTGCAAATTAAAAAGCTTATTTTCTTGTTACTAGTGTTTTAGCCAAAAGTGATTTTCAAAGACATAGGCCTGCTCCTATGTTCTTAATATTTAAAACAATGTGGTTTTCTGCTCTTAGTTTCATTTATTTAAAATTTTGTTTAAAAGAAAAGGTTTTTATAAAAATAATCTTGTATTTACTGCCTTTGATTACCTAGCAAGCTACATTTTAGCAGAATCGGGGTTGATAACTCTGGGTTACTATATTTGACACCATAGATGTATATGTATCTGAGAGCTAAATATGCTATGTATCTAGGTTCATCTAAATGTTTTATAAAAAGCTTATAAAAACAAAAGGTTTATGGGTTTATATACAGTCAAGCTAGCTGATGGGCTTTAAGTGATCTCTTTATACAGTGTGCATTATATCTATACCTTGAGTTACTAAACTTCTGTCATTTGTGTTTAGTACCATTCAAAATCCATCATTAAGACCTGGTTTACATCTGTTTGCCTTGGCTAAGTAAGTGTCCTATTATTTTATAAAAGAGATACAACCGTCTATCAGGTACTAAGCTTATTTCTGATTAATACTATCTAGAGTTATTCTTTAATTTTGTCCCATGCTGTTAACCTACATAGACTTGTAATTATAGTTATCTTACTGAGCCACAAATTTTAAATTTCATTTAAATGGTTAAATTGATATATGTTAAGGTTATATTATGGTTAAATTAATATTTGTTGAATTAAGGTTATGTTATGGTTAAGTTAATATATGTTAAGTTAAGGTTATGTTATGGTTGAGTTAATATTTGTTGAATTAAGGTTATGAATTAAGGTTATGTTATGGTTAAGTTGATGTATGTTAGGATAACGTTATGTTAAGGTTAAGTTAATATATGTTATTTCTTTATAATTATAATGTTAAATTATTATTGGCTTCTTTATAAGTGTAATATATATGTTTCCCAAGTATCTTTTAAAATGCAAAACTTAAGAAAACACTTTTTCCTCTAATCAAAATTGTAAATGGTAATTTTTTTTAAGGTTTTTTATGTTTGTATTCCTAACTTGTATTATGATCTTCAGGCAAAGATAATTAGAAGTGATAAAACACTTGGCATTCCAAGTCATGCCACTGATTTTATTTTATTTTTTTTTTTTTTTGCGGTACCAGGGATTGAACGCAGGGGCGTTCTACCTCCACACTACGCCCCTGGCCCTATTTTTTATACTTTATTTTGAAACTGGGTCTCACGAAGTTGCGGAGGGCCTCACTAAGGAGAGAGAGAGAGAGAGAGAGACAGGGAGAGAGAAAGAGACAGGGAGAGAGAGAGCGAGAGAGCTGAGGCTGGCTGCGAACCCAGATCCTCCAGTCCACCTCCCAAAGTACTGGGATTACAAGCGTGCGCCACCACGCCCGGCTCTGGTTTTTAAAAATTGGGTAATTATATATGTATGCATTTCATATGTAATTATATGTATATGTATAGTCAAATTTAAATGGGGAACAAAATATATTGAACACATGTTCCTTTTCTATGACTGAGCTAGTCTAGTGTAAAAATTGTGTTAGTTTTCAGAGGACCCTGATAATTTATAAATGGGTTTCAAAACCTGGCTATTATGTTTGATCTAACATGGATGGATCTTCATGTGATCCTCCTGGAGAAAAACTCCTATACAGAATAGCAAAGACATTTGGTAATAAAATCTATGTCCAAGACCAGAGGCAGCCTACAGGAAAGAGGCTATCCCTGACAAAACCTTAACTAAAGTTATCAAAGCAAAAATGAGGACCTTAGCAAATGGAATCGTATGGCCACATGTTTAATTAAAGAAACGAGGAGATGTGTAAATAAGGCAGTTAATTATGATAAAATGAGAGCAGTAACACAAAAACCAAATAAAAATTCTGCTCTGTTTCTGGGACCCTTAACTATGACCCTCTGGAGGTATACTCATATTGACCCAGAGTCACGTAAAGGGCAGATATTGTTGGGGACTTATTTTATTAGCCAATCAGCCCCAGATATTAGGAAAAAAAACTCCAGAAGCAGGAAATGGGACCTCAGATTCCCATCGATCACCTTTTAAATTTGACCTTTGGGGTTTTCAACAACAGAGACAAGGTAGATGAAATTAAAAGCCAGAAGAGACAAATACAGGCATAAGGACAAGTCCACTTAATTGCCCTGACACTGGGTAATAAGTCCCTGCCCCCTCAGAGATACCCAAAGGCTCCTGCCAGAGAGAGGGAAGGAAAGTCGAGGCCTGGCACCTGTCATTATTGCAAAGAGCCTGGGCATTGGGTCAAGGACTGCCCTAGCCGGGAGTCCATCTGCATCTGGGATGTGCCCACTCTGTAAAGAGGAAAAACATTGGAAGCGTGATTGCCCTCCCCTCTGAAGGGAAGTGAGGTCATCTGCTCCTATCATGGCTGCCCTCAAAGACTGAGGATGCCCGAGGCTTAGCAAGGCCCTCTCTGATCAGCCCTCTAACCAGCTGGACAATAGAAGAGCCTGGGTGACTTATGATGTGGCAGGTAAAGATATCAATTTCCTCTTGAATATGGAAGTTTAATCTTCTCTGTAATTGTCTCTCTGTAATTGCCAGCCTCAGCTACTTAGTGAGGCCCTCTGCAACTTCGTGAGACCTGGTTTCAAAATAAAGGATAAAAAATAGGGCCAGGTGTGTAGCTCAGAGGTAGAATGCCCCTGGGTTCAATCCCCCGGTACCACAAAAAAAAAAAAAAAGAAGAAGATCAATAAGAACTACCCATGGATTCTGAGTCTGGGACATGGGGATCCCTGGACATGCAAAAACTGCTTTTCTTGTGGAAGTCAGGCTTAAGGACCCCATGTACTTCCCTCACCACAAGTAATACCCTCTAAAAGCAGAGGTCCTAGCTAGCCTACAGCTACTAATATCAAAGTTCCTGGAGAATAGGCTCCTAATGCCCTACAGCTCCCCAATCTTGGCAGTTAAAAAAGGAAGTGGAAGCCAGGTGTGGTGACGCACGCTTGTAATCCCAGTACTTGGGAGGCTGAGATCAGAAGATCAGGGTTCGCAGCAGCCTCAGCTACTTAGTGAGGCCCTCCGCAAAATAAAGACCCTGTTTCAAAATAAAGAATAAAAAAATAGGGCTGGGGTTGTAGCTTGGAGGTAGAATGCCCCTGGGTTCAATCCCCAGTACCAAAAAAAAAAAAAAAAAGGAAATGGAGAATATAGGCTGGTTCAGGATCTAGGAGCAATTAATGAGGCACCCAGTAGTGCCAAATCCCTATGTGCTTCTGGGTAAAGTTCCCCCTAATGTTAGGTAGTTAGCCAGAGATGAGCAGGGCAGGGAGAGAAATGGGACAGGGAGGAGCCTTCCTGAAAAGGGATAAGGGGATTGCCCCACCCAGCTGTGGTCAGAGACTTGGAGCCATTACATTGCAGCTTTAGACACCAGCAGAAAATTCCAACGTAGTGGTGTGAAACCCAAACGTAACTGCCCCAAATTACTATGCATGAGAAGGGGTGGGATTTCTGGACAGTATTAAAAACTCAGCATGCGGCAGTCTTGCCCCTTCCCTTTGTCGCTCCAGGACCAGCCAGCTTTGTGACCCTTCTGGTAAACACACCCAATAAAACCCTTTATGTTCACCCTATCTATGTCCCCCAGATTAAATCTTTCTTTTGGAGAAGACAAGAACTGAAGGAAACCCACAGCCCTGTGACACTAATACTCAATGGTTTCAGTAATAGATTTCAAGGATGTCTTCTTTTGCATTCTCTGAGCCCCAACATCACAATATTTGTTTGCTTTTGAGTGGGCAGGAAATGGACGAAAAACACAATTGACCCAGACAGTCTTACCCCAGGGATTTCGGGAAAGCCCCCATTTTTTTGGACAAGTCTTAGCCAGAGATTTAAATGAATTATCTCTGGATAAAGGTTTATTCCTACGGTATATAGATGACCTCCTCATCTGCTCCCCAACCCGAGAACTGGACGAGAAACATGCCATACAGATCTTAAAGTTTTTGGCCAATCAGGGATATAAAACCTCAAAATTCCAAGGCCCAACTCATATGACAAAAGGTCACTTATCTGGACATGATAATAATACCTGGAAAGAGGACTTTATTCCCAGGGAGAATACAGGCCATCCAACATCTCCAGGCCTTTTGAGGCTTATAGGCTACTGTTGACTATGGACATTAGGATATATAATAATATTAATATTAAAAATATTTATAATGTTTATAATATATCCTAATAATATTTGGAGAAATAGCCAAACCTTTGTATGAATCCCTTAAGGGAGGAGAGGAAATGGGACCCTTGATGTGGGAAAAAGAATAAGAACAAGCCTTTATCAAACCCAAACAATCACTCTGCCAAGTCCCAGCCCTTGGCCTGCCTCAGATGGATAAGCCCTCCAACTATATACAGCAGAGAAAAAAGGAACATCCCTAGGAGTGTTGACCCAATGCCTCAGACCAACCAAACATCCTGTAAGGTACTTATCCAAAGGGCTAGATTCTGTGGCACGGGGATGGCCTAGTTGCCTGCGAGCCTTAGCTGCAACAGCATTCCTAGTGGATGAGGTCTTTAAGATAACACTAGGAAGGCCCCTGGAGCTGTATATCCTCCATCAAGTGGTGGCTTCTCTTCTGGAACTCAAAGGAAAGTACTGTCCAACCAGTAGCAGATTACTAAAATACCAAACTCTACTGCTAGAAAACCCAGATGTAACCTTACACAGGGGAACTTCTCTAAATCCATCCAGCCTGCTTCCTCTTCCAGAGGGACTCTACACTCCCTCAACACTCCTGTGAAGAAGTCCTAAGCCTCTAAGCCGGTGTGGTGACTCACGCTTGTAATCCCAGTACCTGGGAGGCTGAGACCAGAGGATCTGAGTTCACGGCCAGCCTCAGCTACTTAGTGAGGCCCTCCACAACTTAGTGAGACCCTGTTTCAAAATAAAGAATAAAAAATAGGGCTGGGGATGTAGCTCGGAGGTAGAGTGCCCCTGGGTTCAATCCCTACTACCACACACACACAAAAACCACATCTCAAAAAACTGTCAGGAAACAGCTTTACTGTGGAAAAAATATACTTCCTCTGGCACTCTTGCAGGTAAGGGCCTCACCAATAACAATGCTAAAACTTAGCCCTGATGAGACTTTATATGGTCAAATTTTCCTCTGGTCAGAACTCCTTCTGGATGAGGAACAAATTACACTTACTCAGTGAGTAATGGCCCTTGGTTAATACCAAAAATCTCTCCTAGAGTTTAGACAACAAGTTCTCCCCTCCCGCTGGAGGTTCCTCAACTAGACCCCTACCAACCCAGGACCATGGTACTAATTAAAACCTACCATGACAGCCATCCAGTCATCAACTAGCCCCTCTTTTTTTTTTTTTTTTGCGGTACCGGGGATTGAACCCAGGGGCATTCTACCTCCAAGCTACACCCCCAGCCCTATTTTTTATACTTTATTTTGAAACCGGGTCTCACAAAGTTGTGGAGGGCCTCACTGAGTAGCTGAGGCTGGCCGCGAACCCAGATCCTCTGGTCTCTGCCTCCCAAGTACTGGGATTACAAGCGTGCACCACCACACCCGGCTCAACTAGCCCCTCTTTAGAAAAGAGCCTTTCTTGTTCTTCTGTCCACTCCTTATAGCCATCACGGAACCTGGAATTGCCAGCTGGATCCACCACTCCAGGGTCAAGCTGTGGACTATACTGGATGAAGCTCTAAATCCCCCGGAAGTACCCACAAATAACTATATTTGTACACCCACAGAGGACCTCTGGTTCCTTTTCAGAAACAAACGGATAAGTAGATGCCCTTTAACCTATACGCCAACACTAGTGAGCACCCATCCTAGATATCCTACGCCACCCTGGATATTTGGCTTTTGTCGTCTTGCTACACTTCTGGCTCTCAACCATTGGAACATGCCCCCTTCATCTTTGTATTTATATTCTTCTTTAACATAAATATACCCCTTGACTCTGTTTATTACCTGTTAAATTTTGTTTCCTCCCAGCTCTAGGCTATCAAACTTCAAATGAGACTTGGGCTGCACTACTAACCCCTCTCTACAGTGGACACTTACTACTGTTGGGGACCTCTGGACTGACCTGCCTTTCCAGAACTTGTCCTGTCCCAACAGGCCCTCCCCTGACAGAGAGCAAGAGCAAGAGGTCCTGACATCTCTGTTCAGCTTGAAGAATCTACAGAAGACAGACCATCCCCCCTGTTCCCTAAATGATTTCAGGGCCTCTAGCTCTTAAGGGAGAAATGTTAGGTAGCTAGATTAGAGATGAGCAGGGCAGGGAAAGAAATGGGATGGGAAATATTTGGCAAGTCTTCCTGAGAAGAGATATGAAGATTACCCCACCCAGCTGTGGTCAGAGACTTCCAGCCTAGTACATTGCAGCTTTAGACACCAGCAGAAATATTCCAACATGACGAATTTAGTGCAATCACACCAGACTGTGTCGTGAAACTCTGAAGAGGCCACCCCAAATTACTATGCATGAGTAGGGGTAAAATTTCTGGACAATATAAGAACTCACCATGTGGCAGACCCTCGCTCTTTTTCATGACCTTCCTTGTGGACTCACCCAATAAAACCCTTTTATACTTACCTTAAAAGTGCCTCCCAAATGAAATTTTCCTCTTGGGGTGACAAGAACAGAGGGAAACCCACCCGGTGACAGAGGAATCAGTCCTTCCCCAGTGACAGCCTGACAGCAACTTAGCAAGACCCTGTTTCAAAATAAAGAATAAAACAGAAGTCTGGCATGGTGGCGCACGCTTGTAGTCCCAGTACTTTGGGAGGCGGAGACCGGAGGATCCGGGTTCGCGGCCAGCCTCAGCGCTCTCTCTCTCTCTCTCTCTCTCTCTCTCTCTCTCTCTCCCTGTCTCTCTCTCTCCTTAGTGAGGCCCTCTGCAACTTCGTGAGACCCGGTTTCAAAATAAAGTATAAAAAATAGGGCCGGGGGCGTAGCGCGGAGGCAGAATGCCCCTGGGTTCAATATCCAGTACCAAAATAATAATAATAATAATAATAATAATAATAATAAGCCGGGCGTGGTGGCGCACACTTGTAATCCCAGTACTTTGGGAGGCAGAGACCGGAGGATCCGGGTTCGCGGCCAGCCTTAGCTCTCTCGCTCTCTCCCTGTCTCTCTCTCTCTCTGTCTCTGTCTCTCTCTCTCTCTACCTAGTGAGGCCCTCCGCAACTTCGTGAGACCCGGTTTCAAAATAAAGTATAAAATATAGGGCCGGGGGCGTAGCGCGGAGGTAGAACGCCCCTGCGTTCAATCCCCGGTACTGCAAAAAAACCAAAAAAACCCCCAAACAAACAATAATAATAATAATAATAACAACGATAATATCAATTGATTCAATAAACATTTATTTTGTTAATTTATTTATAAGCTGTATCTCCAGCCCTTTTTCTATTTTTTGTTTTGAAACAAAATATATGGAGGATCACAAGTTCGAGGCTGAACCTCAGCAACTTAAGGAGACTCTGTTTCAAAATAAAAAGGGATGGGGAACTGGGTGTGGTGGAGAATGCTTGTAATCCTAGTACTTGGGAGGCTGAGACAGGAGGATCGCAGGTTCGAGGACAGCCTCAGCAATTTAGTGAGGCTCTCAGCAACCTAGTGAGACCTGTTTCCAAATAAGAAAATCAGTCTGGGGCTATAGCTCAGAGGTAGAATGCCTCTGGGTTCAATTCCCAGAACTACCAAAAAAAAAAAAAAAAAAGGACAGGGAGTAGCTTGGAGGTAGACCGCCCCTGGGTTCAATCCCCAGTACCAAACAAACAAACAAACCCAAGAAGAAAAGTATACAAATTTATTTAATATAAGTTTGATATGACAGGGGAGTTTTCAGAAAGGAAACTCAAAAAACAGGGGGCCTGTGTATCTTTATGCAAAGTTTGATTTTTTAAAAAGTTGTGGGAAAATATGAGCTGGTGGGAACTTAGCAAGACCTGTTGGTTCAGATTCTTTTCACAGCTTGGTTTCTTTGAGGATCAGGATATTCGTTTTCTCCAGGTATAGGGAGGGCACCCCTGGAATGAAGGTTTAACGGGCAAGGGGCAGATGAGAATGACTTCCCTGCTTCTCTTGTTTTCTGAAATGCCACAGGGCTATGTTTTGAAGGCGGCATGTCCTGAGCCCCGAGGAAGGCAGGCAAGTCAGAGAATGTGACCCCTAAGGAGCAGGGTGGAGAGAGCCTTGCAGAAAGAAGATAATCAGAGCGTGTGGAATGGCACAGAAGTTAAAACACCACGGCACAGTCTCAGAACTGCCGGCCATTTGCCTGGGGAGGGAGGAGCAGTACAAACGCGAGGCAGAGGAAGGACGCGCTCAGCTTGGCCATTTTCTTTTCTTTTCTTTTTTTTTTTTTTGTGGTACTGGGGATTGAACCCAGGGGCATTCTACCTCTGAGCTACACCCCTAGCCCTATTTTTTATTCTTTCTTTTGAAACAGGGTCTCACTAAGTTGCGGAGGGCCTCACTAAGTAGCTGAGGCTGGCCGCGAACCTGGATTCTCCAGTCTCAGCCTCCCAAGTACTGGGATTACAAGCGTGTGCCACCATGCCTGGCTCAGCTTGGCCATTTTCGAGGCTTACACAGGAAGGCATGCAGACAATGAGGTAAGCAGGTGATCCAGTTATGGGTGGTTTCATACCATGCCCTGTCCCAAAGCAGAGCAGGCATTATAAGGTTAAAACAGGCTGCTTCTTACTCTTCCCAGCCTGCTCTTTGGGCTTCTTCTGTCCCGAGCCTGCTGGATCAGCATGGCAACACAGATAAGATGAAGGCCAACACTAAGAAAGTTACAGACCTTAAAACTTAGAAGGCCACGGGCCTGGGAAGAGCTGGAAATAAAAATTATCCTCTCACATAGATGCTGACAAAGTGGGTCTATTGGCCTGGGAACTTAGCAACCCAGATAAGGAAGACCAGAGAGGACAAACCCTATTTAAGATCCAGGGTCCAGGGGGCGTCAGCACTCTGCTCCACTGCGTTCTCCTCAGAAGCGTGATGTCCCCCCCCCCTTTGAGACATGGCACGTTACTCTTGCTTTTATTTATTTTTATTTTTTATTTTTTTGAGGTACCGGGGATTGAACCCAGGGGTGTTCTACCTCCGAGCTACACCTCCAGCCCTATTTTTTATACTTTATTTTGAAACGGGGTCTCACGAAGTTGCGGAGGGCCTCAGTAAGTAGAGAGAGAGAGACAGGGAGAGAGAGAGAGAGAGAGAGAGAGAGCTGAGGCTGGCCGCAAACCTGGATCCTCTGGTCTCTGCCTCCCAAAGTACTGGGATTACAAGCGTGTGCCACCACGCCCGGCTTACTCTTGCTTTTATAATAAATCTTTTTTGTCCTGTACTAAATTCCAACTCCTTGTCCTGGTTCTTTATTTCCTGGCCCATGATATCTATCTGGGCTAAGGAAAAGAATTCACGGTGACCACCGAAACAGTAACACAGGCATAAAATAGCAGAGAAGAGAGGGCAGTCATCTGAGCAGAGAATGAAGGGCCCTTGAACCGGTGAGAGTGGAAAAGAGAGGCCAACTAGGAAACAGAATCCAAGAGCGTGGTGATTTGCTGGATGTGAGTGGCAGGGACCAGAGAACTGAGGGAAGAGCGCCAGCTGGGAGAAGGAAAGGGGAATGGAACAAGGGGACCAAGATATACTGAGATGCATGGATACCTTTCTCTGAAACCTGGAGACAGGGTCCTCCTTCCTTGTGCTTGTTGATGCCCAATAAAATCAGGTTTTATAAAGGAGAAAAGGAAGCAGAAAAAAACTATTGGGTCCTGGTTATAAGATAACTATCTATTATGTGAGCTGGGTGTGGTGGTACATGCCTGTAAATCCAGTACTTAGAAGGCTGAGACAGGAGGCTCGCAGGTTCAAGGACAGACTCAGCAACATAGAGAGACTCTCAGCAACCTAGCAAGACCCTGTTTCAAAATAAAAAATAAAATAGGGATGGGGGTGTAGCTGGGAGGTAGAACACCCCTGGGTTTGATCACCAGTAACACACACACACATCTACTATGTGCTTAACACATTACATTCATTGTTTCTTTTGATCTTCAACTCCACAAGGTTCTGTTTCAGTTGGATATGGGAAATGTGAATTAGCAATAGAAACAAACACTGGACAGTCGCTCAGCAAGACAAATTTTTACTTTTTGCAGAGGGTGTGCCACCAACAAGAGCCAGGTAAGCAAGCACACTGAGCAGGAGGTCAGCCCAGTTTTTATCCCTAACACAGATTTCTGTATCACACTCCTATTGGAGGGAGAGTGGTTTCACAGTCTTAGCAATTGGCTAATTTGTCTAGAATGAAATGCTGGGGGGGGGGTTGACATTTGCAGTTTTCAACAAAGAAAGAGGAACTTAGACGTGGTTACAAAATGGTGGTTTTAACTGGGTGAGGTGGCACATGCTTGTAATACCAATACTTGGGAGGCTGAGACAGGAGGATCGCAGGTTCACGGCCAACCTCAGTTATTTAATGAAGCCCCCTGCAACTTAGTAAGACTCTGTTTCAAAATAAAGAATTAAAAAATAGGGCTGGGGTGTAGCTCAGAGGTAGAATGCCCCTGAGTTCAATCTCCAGTACTGCAAAAAAAAAAAAAATGGTGGTTTTACAAAATGGAGTTACTTAAAGTTAAACTAATACTTTGATAGAAAAGATTTAATTATATTCTCACACAGAGATACAAGTAGCAGAATGCATAGCTCATGGTGGTTTAAACAAGAAGACATTTGAATATAAGACATACAAAAATCCTAGGGGAAAAAAAAGTTCCATTCAGCTGCAGTGGTTCAAGGATGTCATTAAGAACACAGCCTCAGGCCAGGCGTGGTGGCGCACGCTTGTAATCCCAGTACTTTGGGAGGCAGAGACCAGAGGATCCCGGTTCGCGGCCAGCCTCAGCTCTCTCTCTCTCTGTCTCTCTGTCTCTCTCACTCTCTACTTAGTGAGGCCCTCCGCAACTTCGTGAGACCCGGTTTCAAAATAAAGTATAAAAAATAGGGCCGGGGGTGTAGCGTGGAGGTAGAACACCCCTGGGTTCAATCCCCGGTACCGCAAAAAAAAAAAAAAAAGAACACAACCTCTATAAACCTGCCTAATCCCACCCTCAGCACTTGGGTTTTCACCCTTAAGCTTGTTAATGCAAAGTATTTTCCTCTCTGGGCTTTTATCTTTGTGTGTGTGGGGGGGGACGGGTACTGGGAATTGAACCCAGGGGACTCTACCACTCAGCTATACCCCAGCCCTATTTTATTTTTTACTTTTTAACATAAATTTACTTATTTATTTATTTATTTATTTATTTATTTATTTATACTGGAGATTGAACCCAGGGGCATTCTACCTCCAAGCTACAGCCCCAGCCCTATTTTTTAATTTTGAAACAGGGCCTTGCTAAGTTGCTGAGGCTGGCCTCGATCCTGCTATCTTCCAGTCTTAGCCTCCAAGGTACTGGACTCACAGGCATGTATCACCCAGGGCTTTTATCTTTTTTTTTTTCTTTTTAGGTACTGGGAATTGAACCCAGGGGCATTCTACCTCCGAACCACACCCCCAGCCCTATTTTTTATTCTTTATTTTGAAACATGGTCTCACTAGGTTACAGAGAGTCTCACTACTTGCTGAGGCTGGCTGCGAACCCACGATCCTCCTGTCTCAGCCTCCCAAGTACTGGGATTACAGGCATGTGCCACCACGCCTGGCTCTGGGCTTTTATCTTTAACTGGACTACAAAACCTTTCCCAAAAGCCTGCTCCCAGACTGCAATTTCACTGGGCAGAACTGAACACATGTTCAGTTTTATTTTTTTTTATTTTTATTTTTTTTTTTTGCAGTACTGGGGATTGAACCCAGGGGCGTTTTACCTCCGAGCTATACCCCCGGCCCTATTTTTTATACTTTGTTTTGAAACCAGGTCTCACTAAGTTGTGGAGGGCCTCACTAAGTAGCTGAGGCTGGCTGAGAACCTGGATCCTCCGGTCTCCGCCTCCCAAGTACTGGGATTACAAGCGTGCGCCCCCATGCCCGGCCACATGCTCAGTTTAAAACCAGTCATTAGTCTGTGTTGTGGCACACGCCTGTAATCCCAGTGATTAAGAAGCTGAGACAGGAGGATTTCAGTTTGAGACTAACCTCAGCAATGTGAGACCCTGTTTCAAAAAGAGGGGTGGTGCTGAGGATGTAGGTCAGTGGTAGAATGCCCCTGGGTTCAACCTCCAGTACTGCAAAGCAAAAACAAAACAAACAGAAACAGTCACTATCAAGTCTACAGGCCAGATTTAGACCGATCACAGCTTTTCTCTGAAACCAGAGACAGGTTCTCCTTCCTTGTGTGTATTGCTGCCCAAATAAAATCAGGTTCTAAGCCGGGCATGGTGGCGCACGCTTGTAATCCCAGTACTTGGGAGACTGAGACCGGAGGATCCGGGTTCGCGGCCAGCCTCACCTACTTAGTGAGGCCCTCTGCAACTTAGTGAGACCGGTTTCAAAATAAAGGATAAAAAATAGGGCCAGGGGTGTAGCTTGGAGGTAGAACGCCCCTGGGTTCCATTCCTGGTACCGCAAAAAAAAAAAAAAAAAA
>PVJS01054594.1:0-12909 GCA_004027185.1 Glis glis | reverse complement strand
ACTGAAAAAAAAAAAAAAAAAAAAAAAGCACAAGGCTTTGGAATATCTTTTAATTTTTTATTTATTCATTTTACAAAAAAACTATCTTTGGGTCTGCAACTTCATAGCTGTAGAATCATGGGTAAGTTATTTAATTTCCCTGGGCCTCAGTTTATTCATTGATGCTATGGCAATATTAAAATAACTACCAAAATTGCAAACTAAAGTGAAATACCACAACATTCTTATTAGAACGACTAAAATCCAAAACACTGACAACCTAACAATACCAAATTCTGGTAAGGATGGGGAACAACAGAAACCACAGTTCATGCTGGTGGGAATGCAGAGGAGCATAGCCACTTTGGAAGACAGTTCAGCAGTTTCTTGCAAAACTAAATGACCAGCAATTATACTCTTTGGTATGTACCAAAAGGAATTGAAAACTATGTCCACGGAAAAACTTGCACATGGATGTTTAATTGCCCAAACTTTGGAACCAATCAAGATGTTATTAAATAGGTTAACAGATAAACTATACTACAACCAGACAATGACATATTATTAGCACTGAAAAGGAAGAACTATCATGCCATGAAGACAAGGAGGAAGTTTAAATGCACATTACTTACGAGACGTCAACGAGAAAAGGCTATGTACTATATGCTTTCAACTCTATGCTGGAAGGATGAATACGTAGAACAGGGAGGATTTTTTTTTTTTTTTTTTTTTTTTTTTTGTCGGTACCAGGGATTGAACCCAGGGGCATTCTACCTCTGGGCTACACTGCCAGTCCTATTTTTTTTTTTATTCCTTATTTTGAAACAGGGTCTCACTAAGTTGCGGAGGGCCTCACTAAGTAGCTGAGGCTGGCCGCGAACCCTGATCCTCTGATCTCAACCTCCCAAGTACTGGGATTACAAGTGTGCGCCACCACGCCTGGCCAATGGGGAAGATTTTTAGGGCAGTAAAACTATTCTGTAGGAAACTACAAGGGTGGACACATGTCGTTATACATTTGTCCAAACCCATGGAATGTTCAACAAGAGTGAATCCTAATGTAAACTGTGGACTTTGGGTGATGATGTGGTAATGTAGGTTCATCAATTACAACAAATGGGCCACCGTGGTGTGGGATGTTGATAACAGGGGAAGCTGTGCACCTGGGGGGCTGGCATGTATGCAAACTCTCTGTACTTTCCCCTCAATTTTGATTTGAATCCGAAGCTTCAAAATAGCCCTAAAGAGTATGCATACATATCACACACAAAACTACCCAATAAAATTGTGAAAATCAAATGAGAGATTATGAATTAAACATGTTAGAATTCACCATGTATTATTCCAAGGGTTTTACAATGGTAATTAGGATTATTTTAATTTTACAATATGTACAACATTGAAAATACACAAATACATATTTTTAGACTTGCATATTATCATAAGAATAACATCAAGTATCTTTGGTTTTGCTGAATACATTCCTTTTCTGGTAACTCTACAATTCTTTACTCACATTCATAAGTACAGTGAACATGTTTTTATATAGAAACCTGTACCCTGGCATTCTTTATGAAAATCTAGTTTTATGTCTCCTTAATCAAACAGAACTGTTCTGCAATCTTTTCAGTCTGAAGTCATCCTTGTACAGTTGAATATACAGCTATAAGATGATTTCATTTATGTAAATGTGACATGGGCATGTATACTTAATATTGCCTTTTAATTAAAATTTAACATGTTTAAACTTACATGTAGTTAGGGAGTAAATGAATACATAATAAGGATTTTATGTCATTGTTTTAAATGTATAGTTGTTTTAAGGGCCAACAGCTGGTTCTCTCAAATGGATGTATCAGCAGACATTATTAAGACGAAACTTCACTATTGACATAGCTCGTCTGTTGAGCCACTGTGGTATGTGGACCAATTTGCACATCATTGCACAGCTAAAGGGCCTTCTGAACCTCAATAACTCAGTGAGCCTACAACCAAAATTCTCCTGCTCAGCATTTTCTCATGATCACATGGCCTCTGGAGAGTGAAGTCACCACAAATTTAAATTATTCTAATCAAATTCACATGGAATTTTTATACTTGGAATACTGCCATTCTCAGTCCCCTTCTCTACTTTCAAAATTACTTCATGTTTCACCTTGAAGAATGTGACCTTTTAACATAGTGAGGAAATTCTTTGTGGATGAGGCACAGGATATTCAATTTAAGCATCCATTTCAAAACATATAAATATTTATTGAACATTTACTATGTGTAAAGTGATAGGCCCAGTGGAACATACGAACATCAATGAAACCTAATCCTTTTTCTCAAAGATGTTATAATCTGATTTGGAAAAAAGTAGTCTCAGTTGGTAAATTAGGATAGCACAAGAATAGACCCTAATATCAGTAATAATTTAATATAACATAAAACATGCTTCAGAAATCAATGGAGAGGTGATAAATAATTTCACAAATGGAATGGTGTTTTAACAATGGGACAGTTGTTAGCTATCTGGAAAAGAGACTTCATAGAAACTTACTTTATACCAAAATACATGTATGATAGATTAAAGGGCTTAGTGTAAAACTACGAGACTTTATATACCATTTTTGGAGATACTGGTAACGAAAGTTCTTTATAAATGTAAAAATTATTTAATTTCAAAAGAACAAATCAACAATCTGATGATTTCTTAAAAACATTACCTGTTTATAAAACTTGCAGAAAAGTAAAAGTGCAAACCATAGAGTATGTTCATACATCAGATTAGAAAAATTTAGTGTACAGTAGATAAATGTGTGAGAAGGATAAGGAATGCAAATGCTTAAAGGCATATGGGAAATGTTCTGCTTCATTAGTTATCAAAAATACTAATTTTAGAAATGAGATGCCATTTTACACATCTAATGCTCAAAGACTTCAAAATGACAATACATAATGCTAGCAATAGAGGGTTGAAATAAGAAGGCATAGTGGAATTCTAAATTGTCTCTGACCTTCTTGCAATCAGCTTGTGATTTGTAATAAAATCTTTAAAATATTTGAAACACTACTCCCATGTCTGAGAAGTTAATCCTTTAACAATCCAGAAATATAAGAAATTTATAAAGATGTGCATTTTAGCATGATATACAATTGCAACAAAAGATGGAAACAATTTTTTGTTGTTATTAGAACCCTTTTCAACTTAAAGTAGCATAAAAGGTTGTTGATATATTTTTTTTTTTTTTTTGCGGTTCCGGGGATTGAATGCAGGGGCATTCTACCTCAGCACTACGCCCCCGGCCCTATTTTTTTATGCTTTAGTTTTGAAACCGGGTCTCACAAAGTTGCGGAGGGCCTCACTAAGTAGAGAGAAAGAGAGACAGGGAGAGAGAGAGACAGAGGGAGAGACAGAGAGAGAGAGAGAGATCGATCAATCAATCGATCGTGCGCACGCGCATGCGTGCTGAGGCTGGCTGCGAACCGGGATCCTCTGGTCTCCGCCTCCCAAAGTACTGGGATTACAAGCGTGCGCCACCACGCCCGGCTGGTTGTTGATATTTTTAAGTGTACTCTAGGTGTTGTTTTTCCTGTATATCAGAGGCATGTGCTGGAAAACTCTGGTCTATCAAGCATTTTTCACTTGCAGCCCTTCTGTAATGAAGATCTTTCCACCACCAACTCTAATTAACCTCAAATTTGTTCTTATAGAAAAGAGCATCTTTTTGAAGTGTAAATATGATTATCTCTTCCCTACACTTAAAATACTTAAATGGTAATCCATTAATCACAATAAAAAAAAATTCATACCCATTTCATAATCAGACCCACCCCAGCCCACTTCCTTGGAACTTGGATGATAACCGCTGAACATCATACAGTCAGTTGCCTCTCTTCTTACACAGAGCTATCTGCTGCTTCCCTGAATTCACCATGGATTTTTCAACCTCTCCACCTTTACTCATATTCTTTTCTGGAAAATGGTTTTCCTCCACATTCTGCATCAAACATTTTATTTCCAACTTTAAGTAGCAGGAGTGCTACTCCCTAGTTTGTCCCTCCCCGCAGCATGCTCTGTATATATTTCTGCAATGTTTCTGTTTTAGTTAAGGTTTCTTGTTTTCCAAGCCTCCGATTTTCTAGAAGAGTACAAGCTTATTTAATTCTGTGTTGAGTCCCCAGGACCCAGCACAACTACAACCCAGCATGTAGTTGCTTAACAAACATCATATGGTTTATTCCTGGTGAGTTGAGTATTAGAATTCATTTCTGACCTCCTTTTTGGAAAAAAAGAAAGTGGCTGAATGAGCATATTAACTAATAGATGGCAGGATGGTAATATAAATCTTTTATTCCCCCCAAATAGAACATGAAATAGTATTGGATGGGAAGCCTAATACTGCATCATGGTGAAAATCATTAAAAGCATGTCCTTATAGGTAACTTCCCCATTCATCAAAGATCAGTAATTCATAGTGAGCTGGGGTATGTTGTTACAGAGATTGGAGTTATTTGGGGATGTGGCCGTGGACTTCAGCAGGAAGAGTGGCAGCACTGGACTCTGGCCAGAGGTGTAAGTACCAGGACATGATCTTGGCGGTCTACATACCTCTGTTCCCAGTGGGGAACACAGCTGACGTGGGTGTTTGAATCAGTCTTGTTAAGATTTCCTTTATTCCTCCATGCAGAACACCGTGGGATATCAAAAATGTGTCATGGTTTTTCCCTTGGTTTCCTTTGATCATTCATTCCTTTTGGGTACCTCTGAGTATGACTAGTTTGTTATTTATATAAATTCCACCTTAGCGAGGGGTTTGAAATTTTTTCTGTCCTCTTTACTCTTCTGGCTGTCTCCTTAGCACAGACTTTCTTGCCCTTATCTGGAACCCCCAGCCAGCCCTTCTCCACAGGGCGTGAAGAGCTTCCCTTCTGAAACCCAAATCTAAAATTGTTATCCTTTTCTTAAACCCTTTTGTGGCTCATTTTGTGCCATTCCCCAACCTCCCTCCCAGGCCATAAAAGGGACATTTAGCACCAATAATGAAACCTTGGACATTCTGATCCAAATCACATTCCCAGTGACCTTTTGTATGAATTCCCCTACCCCTTCCCAACTCCACCTACCTGATGCTCCTCCCAGCAGCATCCTGACTTTCCGCTACCACTTTCACTTGCCTTTTCACAGGCTCCATTCTCGGCCAGGCCTGTTTTCTCCCCTTTTCTTACTGACAGTCAAGATATTTATTTATTTATTTATTTATTTATTTATTTATTTATTATACTAGGGATTGAACCCAGGGGGGTAGTTCTACCTCTGAGCTACACTCCCACCCCTATTTTATTTTGAAAATAAAATTAGTGAGACCCTTAGTGAGGGTCTCACTAAGTTGTTGATGGTCTCACTAAGTTACAGAGGCTGGCCTCAAACCTTCAATCCTCCTGTCTCAGCCTCCCAAGTACTGGGATTGTAGGTGTGTATCACCATGGCCAGCTGCCAAGAATCATTTCTAATGTCTCTTTTACATATCTTTCTAGATTCCTCTAGGCATCATTTTACAATGCTCTTTACTTTTAAGTCATTAATTTTTTCACTAAAGTTATTTTTAATTATATTTTATTATGGAAAAATTTTATCTTTATTATAGAAAGTGCAGAATATTTTATTGCACTTCAAAATGAATTCAATTTGCTTTACTTTTATGTAGCTGTGTTTATACTGGATTTATCATTTTTATATTCTTCATGAATATCTTTCTATATTACATATTAGTCTGTAGTATATGATATATTGTCCCATATACTTAAATATGCCCTTTGATTCCACCAGATTCTTGGTAGTGAAACACATTTAAATTGGGTGATTTGAGAAGAATTCGCTAATAGAGGAACTATTTACAAACACAGGATAGGGTGTCAGTATCCCTGACATAGAAACAGTAGAGGTGGGGGGCTCACTATCCTTAGGCTTTAAAAGGCAAAAGAAAGGTACCTTAGTGGGCCCTAGTGGGAATGAGTTGTGGAGAGGATCACCTGATAAGCTGTATCAATTCTGCTCAAGAGTCACAGCCAGAGGGGACAGGAGCAATAACTATCCCTACTTCATTCTGTGATTTCCTATGAAGATGTATCATTGGTAAAACTTATGCCAAAGCCAGACAGTAGCGGCACCATAGCCTAAGTATTGGGAAAGCTGGTCTTTCCGGGCAGAAGCAGTTGGAGAGGGAAGCTGCTGGGACAAACTTAAGACTACTGGTATACCCTGTGATGAGATGTTGGCTCACTTATAGTTTATAGCCATGTTATTAATAAGCATATTTACATACATATTGGTTATTTAGATATGAAATGTCCCCCAAAGACTCATATGTTGAAGGCTGTGTCCCCAGTGCAGCAATGTTAATGTGGGGGGCTTTCAGGAAATGACTGGATCATGAGGGCTCTGACCTCATCGTGGGTTAATCCATTTGATGGATGTCATGGTTAGATATAGAGTGCCCCCTGAAGAGCTCATGTATTAATCTCAGGGTTGATATAGTTAAGTCATGAGGGTTGTAATTTTATCAGTAGATAAATCCATTATAATGGTGGTAACCTAGACTGGTGGGGTGTGGCTGGAGAAGGTGGGTTCTGGGGGTTGGCCTTAGGGATTGAGTTTGTGTCTTTGAATCCCCTTGCTTGCTGGCTCTCTCTGCTTCTGGCCTCCATGGTGTGAGGAGCAGAGCCCATGTGCTCTCCCTTTCCCCACTTCCTGGTGCCATGCCCTGAGATCCAGAGATGCCAGTCTCACATGAACTGAACCCTAAATCTCCAAAAAACTGTGAGCAAATAAATTTTCTTTCCTCTAAATTGAGTGGTCACGCATTTTGGATTATGGCAGTGAGAATGTTGACTAAGGCAATGGATTCATAATTTAAATGGACACTGTGGGATGTGGGACCCAGCTGGTGGAAGTAGGTTACTAGAGCCACACACTGGAACGCTCCCAACACTCACTGCTAAATAACTTTGCTTCTCCAAGGATTTTATAAATTTCTCCTCTACTAGAAGAGTATGAAAGCCCCTCTTCCATTACATCCTAAACCTTGGGTTTAGGAGAAACTTTCTGACAACTAAAAAGGAATGAGGAGGTGGGTTTGGTTTGGTTGGGGGGAGACTTATAGTCTACACACAGAGGAAGACAAGGCCAGTCCAAAGACCCAGAGAAGGAAGAATTAAAGAGCTTCATGGAGCCGGGTGTGGTGGTGCACGCTTGTAATCCCAGTACTTTGGGAGGCAGAGACCGGAAGATCCGGGTTCACGGTCAGCCTCAGCTCTCTCTTGCTCTCTCTCTCCTTGTCTCTCTCTCTCACTCTCTCTCTCTCCTTAGTGAGGCCCTCCGCAACTTCGTGAGACCCGGTTTCAAAATAAAGTATAAAAAAAAAATAGGGCCAGGGGTGTAGCGCAGAGGTAGAACGCCCCTGCGTTCAATCCCTGGTACTGAAAAAAAAAAAAAGAGCTTCATGGGAGCTTTGCTCAGGTAAGGTCCCAGGAATGATTGTGTCCTGATTTGATTGATTGTGTCCTGATTGATTGATTGTCCTGAATGATTGGTCCAATCTGGTATATTGAGGACTGTAGGGCAGGTTTTAAGGAAAGGGACAAGTGATGATGTAGTCTCCTGGGACATATAATAGTGGGGAGCCTTTAGCACCCCTGGTTTGAAGGGATTAAAAAAGAGGCAATACTTCAAGGAACACGCACACACCACAGAGGGGTGGGGATCTGTATGAAGAGGGCCTCTAGATAAGAAGAAGGGAGCCCGTTAGTAGATCAGTATTGAAAAAGCAAGCAAATAAGTATCCTGGCTCCAATTTCTTCCCACCATCCAAACAAACTCTTACCTGTGTCACAGATGGATAAAACACAACAGAAACCCCAAGCAAAGTATCCCTGACTGCAGTTTACACTTTCCCAGCTTCCTGGGACATAGAGTGAGTAGAGATGGGGCTGGAAAATATCCAACAAATTTTGCTTTAAAGGAATTCAAATAGCCAAGAGAAAGGAGATTGGCTTTATAAAGACAACTATATTCTATCCCAACAAGGTTAGCACAAGAAATGTAAAAATTGTACTCATATTTCTCTACGACAATCACCTGAAGCTAAATATCTTCCACATATTTTAATAAAGGACCCAGATTTCCCAGTTTGCCACAGTCCTCCCCATTCTCTGTCGTCCCCTCAAGTGTCAATTATTGTTTTTCACTCTGATCACGTTATTGTTATCCATATGCCTGGGTTCATTTGTATGTGTTCCTTCCTCAATTCCTGTGAGCATTTAGATTTGTGATCCCTGCACTAGTGATTCATGGACAATGGGAGCAGTGTCCAACCTCTAATTCTTTATTTCCTTAAGATCAAATAAATATTTAATACTAGTTCAGCAGGAACTACATTATGGCCAGTGGAATGTGGCATGGCTAAAATTACTAGTTATCTCTCCATTATAATTCCTTTTGCCAAAAAATGATTGCCGGCTGCCTGTGTGATGTCTTAGCCCTTACCACCTTCCATTGTACTTCTTCTCTCTGTGTTTTATTTGGCATGTAGGAAGAAATTCCAAATTGTAACAGCTTCGGTCTCATTAAATTGGATTTATTTTACAACTGAAAATTTCCTCCTTTGAGAACTTTTTTTGGGGGCCGGCTTAGCCCACGCAATGAGGTCACCATTTTGGACTGGCTCAGCTATGTACACAGTACATGCTGAGTGGAAATTGTCAGCATGCAGACAAGCTTCCTTGGCCCGGATAGGACCCAAAGGTGGACTTTGATGACCTTCTACTCTCCCTGAAATGTTTATCTTGCCCCTCCCTAGACTTAACTCATGACTGCCACACCCTAAACCTAGCTCCTGACTAAAAACTTAGCCTGTAACCCTAAACTTAACTCCTGACCCCCTTGCCATTTGCTTTGTTTAAACCCTTAATAAAAAAAGGTCGCTGGCTACAGGAGGTCGGGAGAATTGCCTACCTCCTCTTTGGCCGACCCCGTTATTAAAAATAATAATTTTGGACCCAGAGTCGTTCATGTGAGGGACTTCAGCACGCAGCAAACGTGGCATCGGTCCATCACAAACTTTCCTTTAATTTTTTTTTTTTTGTGTGTGTGTGTGGTACTGGGGATTGAACCCAGGGGTATTCTACCTCTAAGCCACATACCCCAAATCCTATTCTATTTTTTATTTTGAAACAGTGTCTTGCTAAGTTACTGTGTAGGCCTCAAACCTGTGATCCTTCTATCTCAGCCATCCAAGTATTGTTATAACAGGTGTGTGCCACCATACCCAGCTGAGAACTTTCTATTTCTTGATGTTCAGTTAAAAATATATTATGTACATTTCAGTTGTGTAACACTGTTTCCTCATTTTCAGAAAGTATTATTTATTGAATTACTTATCATTCTGAGAGAAAATGGACCTTTCTATGAGTGAACAAATTTCATGGAATCCTAATATGACAACTATTTCTAATTCACAAATTTGGGCCTAGCCTGGCAATATCTACTTGATGCTTACTCTCTACCACTCCAATTTCTATCAGAAAAAGTTTATACTCCTAGACCTTGCTCAACTTATTTTAGGTCCTGAAACTAAATAATAATATGGCTTTCAATCATGGACAATGAGCACATGAGTACGAGAGAGATGCTCAAGAAAAGATGTACATACAACTGGCCAACCTTAAGATTTCTTACTTGTTTAAAATGTTCAGTAACACTTAAGCCTCGTATCTTTCAGAAGCCATTAAAAGGCTCTTCATAATATTAGAAACATTAAAAAGTAACAGGGTTTGAAGAACTTAAAGGGTCATCTCAAATATTTTAGATATTCTGTTTGAAGGGATAAAAATGTCTCTGGAGCAGGGAGAAAATAACAATTTGAAGCATAATTGTCACATGCCCTTCCTTTAAAAGGGAGGCAGAGCTTGAAAAATTATTTCAAACACTTTACTCTGTCTTAGCAAAGTGGCATTAGTTATTAGTCAAGGAGTATTGGAGGAAAACTAATATATATATAAGAGGGAAGATAATTTAGATATGACCTGAAGAATTTCAGATGGAGATATCCAGAAGGCAGTTGGAAATGTAGGCCAGAAGCTTAAAAGTATGAATTGTCATTACAGATTTGGGAATAAAAATACACTCATTCACTACGTATATCTTATGTGCCAGGGACTATGCCAAGCACTTTCTATTCATTTTATCTTTTATTTCTCAAAGGCAATTATGACCTCAGTGCTATTTTCCAGAAGAGGAAACTGAGTCACGAGAGATAAAAATAACTGTCCAAGATCATATTGCAAAATGGTGGACTTAGGATTTAAATCCAGGCAGTCTGACTCAAAAACCAACGCCCTTATTCATGACTGATTTCTAAAAGATACTGGTCAGTTGGCACGCAAAATTATTCTGATATTCAGTGAGTATAAGTGTGACATGAAAGATTCTTATTTTGGCGTTAGTGAGAAAGAGTTGAAAACAGAAAAGTCACAATTTGATAATCATTGAGAAACTTAATAAATTGGTGTTTTCCTTTGATGAATGAATTTTGAAAAGAAAAACAGTTTTGATTTTTTTTTCTTTTTACCAAAAGTGTAATGTAATAAGAACATGTTCAGAAAAGCTCATTGTCATGATGAAATAACACATTTTTGCCAAGGTAATTATTTTAATAATAGGCTATTTCACATTTTCCCCTTCTTGGCCCATCATTTCTATTTTTTTAATGAGCAGACTTTCATCTGCTTAGCATCTGAGACAGATGGCAAAGCAGTACATTGGGAGGGGGCAAGGTCTGCCCTGTTTAGAAGGAGATGAACTAAACCTCGACAGAGTAGCATGCTATCAGCAGCTTTTATCATCCTCTTGAACTATGTAAGTCACATAAATTATTTGATTTAGCTTGGCATTAAGGTATTAATATTCTCAGAACACTGATGTTTTCGTACACTTCTTAGGTAATGAATGAACTATCTAGTCAGGAGGGCTGATTTTATTGGTGGGAGGTGCACAGCAGACTGGACCCGTTGTAATGGAATTGGCTGTTCAGCATTTGCTAGATCATGATGCCTACTTGCTTAACAAGAATCAATTAACTTGATTTTGCTGCATCCCAAACAAGTTCAGAAGAATGAAGGGCAAGTCTAGCCCACATCTTTTTCTTGCCAGAATATGCTAGCTAAGTGCAGAGCAATGTGTAGGCCAAAGGCTTTCAGTGGGAAATGGGAAAAGGATCAGAATCACCCATTTGGATTTCCAATTTTACCTTCTAGTTTCCCCACTGCTCCTCTTTTAAATTAGGAGCCACAATCTCCAGACTAAGGGGCTAATGCCTCTAGTTCTTATGTGTGCTACACATTACAGTTACATAAATTAGAGCCTTTAAAGAATACTGGCATCCAGTTGTGCATTGTGGTACATGCCTGTAATCTGTACTTCAGAGACTGAGACAGGAGGATGGCAGGTTCAAGGCCAGCCTCAGCAATTTAGCAAGACCCTCAGCAATTTAGGGAGATCTTGTTTCAAAAAAAATGGCTGGGGGTATAGTTTGAAGGTAGAAAGCCCTAGGTTCAATCCCCAGTACCACATCATAGTAATAATAATCATCATAATAATAGAATACTGGCAGCCAATGCTTTTAAAATTGTAATCTCTTAGGTCCGGCATTGAGCAGTGGTATTTGGGGGTAAGGGGAAAGGTTACTTTAATTTGTAGCCATGGTTGAATGCCACAGGCTCACATTCTGTCTTAGTCCATTCCTACTGCTATAACAAAAATACTTTGAGTAATTTAGAAACAACAGAAATTTATTGCTCACAGTTCTGGAGGCTGCTAGTGCAAGACCAAGGTATCAGCAGATTCCATTTCTGGTGAGAGTCCCTTCCTCAGAGGTGGCACTTTCTGGCTGTGACTGCACATGGTGGGAGAACAAAACAGAGTTTCCTCAAGCATATTTTAAAATAGCACTAATCCTATTCATGGGAGCCCTCATGACCATACCATTTTCCAAAGGCCTTGCCTATCAATATCATCATGTTGGGAGTTCAGTTTCAATACATTGGGTTTGGAGGGGCACAGGCATTCAGACCTAGTACTTGTGTAGGTGTAGGTTAAAAATATTCATGGATAATTCTGACATTCTCACCCTCCCCTCTATCTCTAATACATACTGCTTGTTTACTTCCTACTGGAGAGACTGAAGAAGGTCATGAGTGAGAGCTGAGTAGCTCACAGCATGGACCAGATTGAGGTCAGAGTTTGTCAACCTCACCACTCTGTGGAACTGTGAATTCTTTGTTGTTGAGGAAGAAGCTGTGCTGTGGAGTATAGGATGTTCAATAGTATTCCTTGTTTCTACCTGCTAAGTACCAGTTGCACACCTCTCTCCAGTTGTGACAATCTGCATATGTCCCCCAACATTGTCAAATGATTTGTGGGGATCAAAATGACTCCAAGTTGAGAATGGTAGATGTAGATGATTACATAAACAGGACCCAGTCATCTGGTCTGGGCTGGGAGTGGAACTGACTCAACAGAATAGGAAACCCTTAAATGCAAACTGAAGTACACAAAGTTTTCTCTGGGCTTCATATTTCATCTGAAGAAGTTGTAGAAGTATTTGGAATGTGTTCTAGTTTCTCTATTGCTGAGTAAAAAGCCACTACCAAACTTTAGCTTAGAACAGTAGCAACATTCATTTTATTGACAAATCTGAAATTTGACCAGGGCTAGGTGAGCAAGTCTGTCTTTGTTCTATTGGGGTGACGTAAAACTTGGGGCTGGCATCATCTAACGGCTCGCTCACTCACATGTCTGGTGGTTGATGCCTGGCGGCTGATGGGGGTTTCAACTGGAGCAATGGCAGAAGGACCCAGGAATGGCCTTTCTTTTTTTTTTTTTTTTTTTTT
>PVJS01054593.1:0-12910 GCA_004027185.1 Glis glis | reverse complement strand
GGAGTTCAATCCTAAGAAACAGAATTTCAGAGATATTAATTTCCCAGTCATTGATTCTGACCAGAAAACAATTTTACCCCACTCTGACATTAAAAAGATATCAAAATGATACACAGGGGCAACTTTTCATCTAATAAAATAAATATATTTATAAATGTTAAGGCGTTAAAGTGTAAGTGAAGCCATATTATTTTACTTAAGCTTTCAAATAAACTACTTAAGTACTGTTTTCCTCAATAAAGTATACATTTTCCAAATATCAATTTCAGCAATGCAGACATCTAGGTCTAACTTAGACTGTTGCATTTAATCTTCCTAACAATTCCAACACAAATGAATATTATTAAATCTATTTAGAGGTGAGGATACAGAAGCTTGGAAATGTTAATTAACTTAGAAAACTATGCAGAGCTGGGATTGGAATATGGATGGTCCAACTCCGAAGCCTTGTATGTTTTTCCATTTTACCAAATCATTTCCACTAGAATGCATTATGTGTGAGCCGAGCATGGTGGCGCATGCTTGTAATCCCAGTACTTGGGAGGTTGAGACAGGAGGATCGCATATTCGAGGATAGCCTCCGCATCGAGCAAGACTCTCAGCAACCTAGCAAGGCCCTGTTTCAAAACAAAACAAACAAACAAACAAAAAGGGCTGGGGGTGTAGCTTGGAGGTAGAATACCCCTGGGTTCAATACCCAGTACCAAAAACAAGAAACAAGAGTATATGATGTGATCACCCTATTTCTAGTCCCTATGTATCAACTTATTGAACATAGGACATTTCTTTAAAAAACCTCACTTCTCCTTTAAATTGGCTAAAGGTTTCACTGTTAGTTTCACCTTATTCTGAAATGAGGCCTTTGAGAAGTCATCCTAGGACAATGGTTCTCAACGTGCAGTTCATGGAATGGCAACATCAAGATTACCTGGGAATTGGTTGGAAATGAAAATTCTTGGTACCAACACCAGACCTAATACATTAAAACCAATAGGGGTAGGCCCAATGATTTGTGTTTTAAAATAAATACAGGTAATTCTTTTTTTTTAAATACAGGTAATTCTGATGCATAGTCAAGTTTGAGAACCACTGCTCTTTAATTTGATTGAACTACCTCCAATTTAAAGCCCGACTGTAAGCTAATCATCCTGCCAAAGAATGATAGCTTAGGAGCTGATTCAATTGCTTCTCATCATTAAAATCCAACAATGGAACAAAATTAGAGATTTATTTTCTCAAAAATAAGCTCAGCCTCTGGGAGTGTCTCTATTCAAGTGGTGGCAATGTGCCTTAAAAATTTTCACAAAATGATCTGACCCTTATTCACCCCCAAAAAAATATCATACATTGATACATTTTCTTGTGTGTCAATTTCCTTTGTATTTAATTATATAGAATAACTTAATGTTTCATGTAGTGTATTTCATTTAATAAAGACTTCTATTTTTCTTCACAGTGCCCTAGCCCACTTATATCAGAGAACATAAGCTTCACTGTGGCTTCTAGCATCAAATTTCAACTATATGACCTGGTTATCAAGGACTTCAAGTCCTATTTTCCCACCTTTTATTCCTGTTCCTAACCCTGACTCTCCATTCAAACACTGAGTCCTTTTGTTTTCATGATTAACCAGTAGAGCCATTTGATCTCTTTATCTCTGCACTTATTTTGCTTTCTTTTTTTGAGGTGAATACGATCATAATTTTATTTTTTGTAATTTGGTGCATTGTAATTTTACATCATATTGGGGTACAGAGTGTCAGAAAACACACACGCACTCAGCTCTTGGTGCCCTCCCCACGAGGCTTTCCTTTGGGAATTCCCTTTCTTCTGTCTCTTCTTATTGAAGCCTTGTCTTTCAAGGTTCATCTCAAACACTATTGCTTTCACTCTCAGGCAAATAGTCAAAAATATATGCTATGGCCTTGGGGTCAGAGAGAATTGAGCCCCAGCCCTAGATAATATATTAACCATCTTCATGACATGGGCAAGTTTGTTGACCTTGATGAGCCTCAGTTTCCTGTTATGTAAAATGGGGGTAATGAGAACCTCCTTCACAAAGCTGCTGGGTGGTTTCAATGAGAAAGCATGCCTGGCTCATTAACAAACCTTTCTTTTTTAATGTTATCCACTTATTTATGAGCCCTTTTTTAAAATACTTTTATTGGTGCATTATAAACTCATTTCATAATGTAGTGCATAGCAATAGTGTCATGCATGCACACAGCACTTGGTGGTTTTTCCTCCAGCTCCCTGTCCTCTACCCCCCTTCCCCATACATGATATTGAGATTAACATTGGTATTCTCAGATATGTACATAATGTCAGTGGAAGTGTTTCCTTCATTAATTCTCCTTCCTCACTTTCCCATCCCCAAATCCTCCTCCTTCACTCAACTGGGGTTTCTCCTCCATTATCTAAAGTCCCTCTTGTAACTTCATTACTCCCTACCTTCCATATATGAAAGAAAGCATATGTTCCTTCCCTTTCTGTGACTGGCTAATCTCTCTTAATGTTCTCCAGGTCCATCTATTTTCCTGCAAATGACAGAATTTTGTTCTTCTTCTTTATTGCTGAATAGAATTCCATTGTGTGTATATCTCATAATTTTGTAATCCATTCATCTGTTGATGGACACCTAAGTTGGTTCTATAATTTGGATCACATTGATCTCTCATTTTGCTGAACCCCTAGAGCAACTGCAAACTGTGTCATACAGTTGGCCACCCATAGAACTATCTTAACAGGTTGAACCTCCATATTCTAAAAATCTGAAATGCATCCAAATTAAAAACTTTTTGAGCATTGGCATGATATCACAGTAGAAAATTCCTTATCTGACCTCATGTGACAAATCTCAGTCAGAACAAGGACTAGGTGCGGTGGCACATGTCTGTAATCCCAGCTACTTAGAAGGCTAAACCAGGAGGATAGCAAGTTTGCGGAAAGCCTGGGCAACTTAGCAAGATTCTGTCTCAAAATAAAAAATAAAAAGGGCCAGGGATGTAGCTCAGTGGTAGAGCATTCCTGGGTACAATCCCAGTACTGCCAAAAAAATTTTTAAATGCAGGTGCACTAAAAATATTGTATAAAATTACCTTCAGGTTATATGTTTCAGGTGTGTATGAACCATAAATGAATTTTATGTTTAGATTTGTGTCTTATCCCCAAGATAACTCATTATGTATATGCAAATATTGCCAAATATGAAAAAATACAAATTCTGAAACACTTCTGATCACAAGCATTTCCTATGAGATACTCAAACTGTAATTTGTAACATTAGAGGTTGTAAAGCCTAAGTCATGTAATGACTATACTTATAACCTTCTCCAAATAAAAGGCAAGGGTGGACCATGATTAGATTTGAACATGGAATCTAGAAGTCTGGAAAAGTGAAGAAATCTTACACAAAATTTAGGAACTAAAATCTCTCTAATAACTGGAATTTCAGAACTTTAGATCAACAAAAATACTGTATGGGACAGGTGTATTACAATCAGGTGATATATCTATTTTTAATAATAAATCACTAAAACCTGTGGAGAATTTTATTGCTATTGTTTATTATTATTATTATTATTATTATTATTATTATTATTATTTGGTATGGGAGATAGAACCCAGTGCATTCTACCTCCAAGTCATACCTCCAGCCCTATTTTATTTTTTATTTTGAAACAGGGTCTCGCTAAGTTGCTGAGAGTCTCCCTAAATTGCTGAAGCTATCCTCAAACCAGCAATCCTCATGTCTCAGCCTCCTAAGTACTAGGATTACAGGCATGAGCCAACATGTCTCAGATGAGAATTTTATTTTTTAAATAAAAGTTAAAAAGGATTCAAGGTTATTTCTGTAATCACAAGAATTTCATTCACTTCCATTCAAATGTAAATTTTGTGAATATGAAACAAAGGGTGAATGGGAAACAGTGTGTTCCTAACCCTGGTTCCACACATAATTGCCACCTATGCAAATCTGAGAACCATTGACATAAAGGACATGAAGTGATGGTCTCCTACAAAGGAGAGTGCTTAAGATCGGAGGTCAGTGTGAATGGCCCCTCCCCCATTATTGAACACTTCCCCTTCCCTCATTAACTTAGGTGGCACAGAATTCAGAATCAGAAGATAAGCACCAGACTGCTGTTCCCTAAAGGCTCCCTCAAAGAGGACTTGGACTATGCTTTAGAATAAAGGCAAACATTCTATAAAGAAAAGAGGGCATGAAATAGATGGGATAATGCTAATGTTCATGAGGATTGATCCTCTGAGCAGGCTACTAGAAAAAGCAGTCTTCTTTCTCTGAACAAGGCAGAGATAAACTGGAGTTCCATTTAGAAAGAATCCAACTAGTTTCTCAAGTGAAAGGGAAGGGAAGTGATCTGGGACACTGATGCCAACTTTAGCAGGCACTGTTAGAGTGGTGTAATGATGCAGAAGTCTAGGTATTTACAAAACAGGGGTTCAGGGCTGAGACCAGACACGTATAACTCTTAAAAATATGGCAGAGCTGAGCATGGTGGTGCATAGCTGTAATCCCAGTACTTAGAAGGCTGAGACAGGAGGATCACAGGTTTAAGGCCTGCCTCAACAACTTAGTAAGACCCTCATCAACTTAGCAAGACTGTGTTTCAAAACAAAAGTAAAAAAGGGTTGTGGTGTAGCTCATAGGTAGAATGTCCCTGGGTTCAATCCCCAGCACAAAAAATAAAGGGCAGAATGATTGAGAGTACAAACTATTCCTAACTAGTTGTATAGTCTTGATTCATTAATGTGATATGGACTCCCCCACTTTCATCCATGAGATTCTGCCTCCTGCTTTGGGTCTTGATGCATGTTGGTTGCAAAATTGTTCCTCCTTTGCTCTCCATGCAACTGAAGGTATAATTCAGTACAATAATAAAGCAGGAGAATAACACCAGCTACCCGTTTGAAACCTTGGTTTTATTCTATATTTCTCTCCATCTCTGACTTCCTTTATTCAATCATCACTTAATACTACCAAATATTACCATCTAAATATCGTCTAGATCCTTGCCCTCTTCAGTACTCTATGGAAATTGACACTACCTGAGTTTTATCCCTGTGATATCTCATCTGAATTTTTGCAAGTGCCACCCAAATACTTATCTTTCTACCTCTAGTCTCACTAGCACAAAGATAAAATCACCTTGGAATAGTTTTAAACCATAAAACACCTATTACATGGTGTCTTGATTTTTATTTCCCAGTTTTCTTAGCAAAAATCTTCAAATGAGCTCAGAAATGGAAAGGCTATTTGGAAACCTGCAAAGTGCTGTACAAAAATATATTGGTTTTTATTTTGAAAGGTTTCAGGTTAAGCAAGTGTTGAATGGTAATGTTAGAGCCACCATTTAATTCATAAATAAGCTGCTTTCTATAAACCTTATTTCAGATGAATCCATTAGGTTTATAAGAAATTCCCGAGTACTGTACACTCTACCCAAAACACAAATAGAACTAATACACTGTTAGTTGCCAAGTTCAAATCCTGACACTTTATGATGTCAAGACTCTATGTCAGTGGCTTAAATTTAACTTTTCAAGATTAGTAAATTCACAAATTAGGACCCTGGGATGCAATATTTAGATTTAGATTTGGATTTGGATATTGGCAGAACACCTCCCCTACATAAATTCTACACCTGTATTTGCATATCATTATAGTTGCAAATCACCACAAATAAATTCCCAGCAAATATGCAAGTTTGTAAAAGAAAATAATGCAATTTTGTAAAAAATGTGGGAGGTAAAATACCAGATTTCTAAAAAGAAGGTGGTTGGGGAAATTAAGAAAGATATCTACTTCCTTCTCTATTCCACACTGCTCTGTGTCCTCCTAATGAATCCCTATTTCTATTATATTCAAACAACTTCTTGAGGCTTTTTATGTATTTAAATAGCATTTAAATAATATTAAATATTATTAGTGGTTATTATATTATTATTATATTGCTAGTTTACAAATTACAGTATGTGTACATCATCTAATTTTGCATTCCCAGTTAATAGAACTAGTTCACTGTAACATTGGTGAGGACATTAAAGACTAGTTAGTGTAACAGAGAAAGAACTATGGAACAGAGTAAGGACCCTTAGACAAGCCTGTCTCTAACTCATCTCAGGGAGCTCAGAACTGAGCAGCATTCCATATCCCACACTACGTTCATGGGAGGTGTGAACTAAGGACAGAGAAACTCAATAATACCTACAAGTCCACTTTTAAACATCCAGACTGAAAAAGGAAAACAAAACAACAAAATGGAGATGAGAGAACAATAGCGCACACCATGGATGGCGCTGCATGGACCTGCAGAAACTTTGGAAGATCCGAAAAATTTTATAATCAGCAACCTGAGACATACTTCAAAGACATAGTGGTCACCAGCCACAGACTCACACTGCCCCATGAAGACAGGAGAGAGAAAGATGACCACATCCACATCCCTGTCCCTCCCAACCCCATTTCACTGCATGCCCAGAGGCAGGAACCTCAGGAAGGTGAGTGAAGTTGGCTCATGCAGTAACTGAAAAGAGACCAGAAAAAGGGGGTGGGAATACACACAGATTGTGGCAGCACACCGCACATGAAACTCTGAGGAATACACCAGGTTTGAAAGCTACAGACCAACCCAGCCTTCTCTGTGGAGACTGCAGGGTCCTGCATTTGCCTTAGGACAGACCCTGCACCTGAGGCCTGGTACTCAGCACCCACACAGACAGGAGAGTCACCTGGCCAGGGTCTCACTCACTACAGGAGATCATCGCATTGGGGCTGTAAGCTGACATCTTTGCTATAGGTTTCGGAGCAAGCGAGAGCACTTGGAATGTGGTCGAGAACCTACTGCAATAAGTGGGCCTTAATCAGTATCCATGCAGACCCATGAGGGCGGCTGAAGCCAAGTGCAAGAGTTTTTTTTTTATTGTTGTTATATTTTTTTCCTCTTCACCTTTCTGTTCTGTATGTGTCTTTGTTTTTTGCTGCTGCTCTGTACTTGTGCATTTATAGGGTTTTCTTTAACCCTTTTGTGTGTTCTTTCTCTTTCCTATCTCCTTCCTTCTCTCCTTTTTTTCTTTTTTCTTTTCTCTTTCCTCTTTGGTGACACAGGGGATTGAGCCTAGGACCTAAAGTGTATGCTGGATAAGTGCCCTGGGCCACACTCCCAACCCCCAGCCTAGAAGATCCCCCTCCCAGCAACCAGCATGGGACAGCCCCTCCTGCACCTCCTTCCTAGTCTGTCTCCTTATCAAAGTAGGAGACAGAGCAGCGGGGTGAGCAGGCTTTAACCAGAACTCTGGAACAGCTTTCACATCTCTTCTAAACAAGCCTCAAAAAAGGGAAAAATGGAAAACAGAAAGGAAACATCCAAAGCCACAAGGGAAATCAGCTCTTTTCCAACAAGGAAATTTTACTCATTCCCAATTAAGCAACTCTTAAGATTACTTTTTATTTTTTATTTTCCATTTTTTTCTCTTCCTCTCCTTTTGTGTGTGTACATGTGAGAGATTTTCTGTGCTCTGTTTTGTCTGTTAGACTCCTAGTGAACCTGTCTGCCAGTGCCTTGTATTAAATCCATTTCCTTTCACTATACCTAAATATTCTACAGCGGCTACTAGAATTCTTTATTTTCACCATCTCTAACCTTTACTATATATTACCTAACTCAAACTCTTATTCTACTTGATTCTATCTTCTACTTTACTCTATTCTTGCATCCCTTACTCTGCCCCCTTCCTCCTCACTCATCCTCACCATTGAATACAATATAATTTTCCCTTGTATATACCAGATGACTCCTCTAAACCCCTACTACTGAGGTTGGACCAGATAGGGTGAACCAACAGGAAGGACTACCAGACACTGAGGACAAACTAATCATAGCTGACAGATGGAGCCACCCAGTACTTCACACATTGAAGTTTAAAAACACACAGGACACAAACTGATCTGCCCACACCTCAGAGACTACTCCCTATTATGGAGGCAATAGACAGGTCTCTGGACTTTAACACCTGGAACACATCAACATCACAATTGCAGTGGACAGACAGAGCCCTGGAGTAACTGCAACTCAGTACTGGTGATCTACAGGAAGAACAACAGTGGGGTGATATGGGACACAGACCTCAAAGTTGGCATTAAAGGGTGGTAAATACTAAACAGAAAGCTGTGAATACCCATACAGCAGAGGCTATTCACTTTTAAGGCATACCTTGAAGTAAATATCTACCTCCAGAATAAGATACTATAAAGGGAGAGAAATAAGACATAGGAAACCCACAGAGCAAGAGATAGCCATCAAAAGCAACAAAGATATAAACCTGAGAAACCTGAAATCATGAGAAAGAAGAATAGCAAGGAAAAAATACGTCCTCACAATCCCATAACAATAGAACCCACCAATACAGAGTTGCAGAGAATGGCAGAAGGAGAATTTAGAAATTTAATAGTAGAAATGATACAGGATTTCAGAAGAGTTCAGAGAGAACCTGAAAGAAAGATCAAATCAACAAAGAATCTGATACACTGAACAGGAATCAAAAAGAAGCTCTGAAGGAAGTAAAACATTCAACAATTGAAATGAAGACATCAATACAAACCATCAACAATAAACTAGACCACATGTAAAACAGAATCTCACTCTTAGAAGACGCCCACTCCAAAAATGAACGCATAATATATACATTAGAAAAATCAAATCAACAGCATGAGTTGGACATCCAAAAGATCTGGGCCAACTTTAAAAGAGCAAACCTAAGAATAATAGGCATAGAAGAGGGCCTAGAAGCCAAAACCAAAGGAAACAGAAATCTTTTCAGAGAAATAATATCAGAAAATTTTCCATAGAAAACATATAGAACACCCATTAGACAAGATCAGAGAAAAGGTTCATCACACCACATAATAATCAATGGACTAACATAGAGGCCAAGGAGAGAATCTTAAATGCAATGACAGTAAAAGACCACCTGACATTCAGAGGAAAACCAATAAGAATCACTCCAGACTTCTCAAGCCAAGTCATGAAATCCAGGAGGGCTTGGAGCAACGTATTCCAAACTCTGAAAGAAAACAACTTCCAACCAAGACTACTCTACTTAGCAAAGATATCTTTCAAATCTGATGGGGAAATTAAAATCTTCCATGACAAACAGAAGCTGAAAGAATCAATGTCATCCAAACCAGCACTAGAGAAAATAAATCAAAGAGATAAATTACAAAGAAGAAAAGTCCATGTCCAGATGGTTTCCCAGCCGAATTTTGTAAAACCATTATAGAAGATCTAATCCCAATTCTTCTCAATTTATTCCATGAAATAAAAAGAGATAGGACTCCCCAAAGTCATTCTATGAAGCCAACATCATATTAGTACCAAAAACATAGACCGATCAAGAAAAAAAAAAACTACAGGCCTATATCATTAATGAACTTAGACACAAAATTTCCAAACAAAATACTAGCAATGCTCATTCAAAACCACATCAAGAAAATCATACACCATGACCAACTTGGGTTCATCCGGGGGATGCAAGAATGGTTCAACATACAAAAAAACAATCTACATAATTCACCTCAAAAACAGAACTAAGGACAAAAATCACATGATGATTTCATAGGTGCTGAGAAAGCATTCAACAAAATCCAATACCCATTCATGATAAAAACACTGCAGAGAATCAGAATAGAGGGAACTTACCTCATCATCATAAAGGCAATATGCAATAGGCCACAGCCAACATCATATTGAATGGGGAAAAACTATGAGAGTTCCCCTTAAAAACAGGAACCACACAAGGATGTCCAATATTCACCCCTCCTTTTAAATATAGTGCTTGATATACTAGCCAGATCAGTAAGGAAAGAGAAGGAAATCAAATGAGTACAAATAAGAAAAGAAGAACTGAAACTATCTCTATTTGCAGATGACATGATCTTATATTTAGAAGACCAAAAAGCTTTTAGAACTGATCAACAAATAATTCAGCAAAGTGTCTGGATACAAAATCAATCTAAAAAATCAGAAGCATTTCTGTATGCCAACCATAAATCCACTGAAAAAGAAATCCAGAAAACATTTCCACACATAATATCCGCCAAAACAGTGAAATATTTAGGAATAAACCTAAACAAGGAGGTAAAAGACCTCTACAAGGAAAATTATAAAACATTGAAAAAAGAAATTGAAGAAGATCTTAGAAGATGGAAGGACCTCCCATGCTCTTGGATAGGTAGAATAAATATCATCAAAATGGTCATTATTTCAAGTGATCTACAGATTCAATGCAATACCTATTAAAATGCCAAGGTCATTCATCACAGATATAGAAAAATCAGTCCTTAAATTCATTTGGAACAACAACAACAACAACAAAAAAAACGAATAGGCAAAATCATTCTCAACAACAAGAACCACACAGAAGGCATCATAATACCTGACTTAAAACTATACTACAGAGTCATAGTAATAAAATCAGCATGTTATTGGCACAAAAGCAGACACAGAGAGCAATGAAGCAGAACAGATGATTCAAAAACAAATCCGCACACTTACAGCCAATTGATTTTTGACAAAGGGGCCACAAACATACATTGGAAAAAAGCCTCTACAACAAATGGTATTGTTAAAACTGGTTATCCATATGCAGAAAAATGAAATAAACCCCACTATCTCACCCTGCACAAGAGTTCATTCAAGATGGATCAAAGATTGAAAATTAGACCAGAGACCTTGCAGCTACTTGAAGAGGTCATAGGACCAACACTCCAACATATAGGCACAGGTAAAACTTCCTCAACAAGACACCAAAGGCATAAGAAATTAAAATGAGGATCGATATGTGGGATTGCATTAAACTGAAGAGCTTCTGCACAGCAAAGGAAACTATCAAGAACCTCAAGAGAGAGCTGACAGAATGGGAGAAGATTTTTGCCAGCTCCTCCTCTGATAGAGGACTAATATCTAGAATATACAGAGAACTCAGGAAACTCACTGCCAAAAAAACAAACAACCCAATCAAAAAGTGGGCAAGTGAACTAAATAGGCACTTCACAAAAGAAGAAATACAAATGGTCAATAACTGTATAAAAAAAATGTTCAACATCATTAACAGAGCGATGCAAACGAAAACTACCTTGAACTTTCACCTAACCCCAATTAAAATGGAAATTATTAAAAATACAAACAATAGCAAATGCTCGTGAGGATGTGGAGAAGTAAGAACTCTGATGCACTGTTGGTGGAATTGAAAATTAGTGCAACCACTTTGGAAAATAGTGTGGAGGATCCTCAGAGGAATGGGAATGGACCTACCATATGACCCAGCTATACCACTCCTGGGTATCTACCCAAAAGAATGGAAACCAAACTACCAGAGTAAAGCAGACATATATATGTTTATAGCTGCACAATTAACAATTGCCAAACTATGGAACCAACTGATGTCCATCAAGATATGAATGATTATAAAACTATGGGATATGTACACAATGGAATTTTACTCAGCCATAAAGAAGAACAAAATTATGTCATTTGCAGGGAAATGGATGGAACTGGAGAACATTATGCTAAGTGAGATTAGTCAGTCACAAAAAGTGAAAAGTCGGATGTTCTCCCTAATATGCAGAAACTAGGGGAAAATTGGGACATAGCAGGGACTCCAGACAAAGGAGGAGAAACCTTAGTTGAGTGAAGAAGGGGACCTGAGGAAGATTGGAGGGGGGAAGAGGGAAACACCTTAATGAAAATGATGCACATATACAAAATTATCAAAGCCAATTATTGTGCTAAGCGTGGGAATGAGGGCAGAGGGAGGGAATAGGGCAGGATTTGGAGTAGGGCTCACTGAGTGCTGTGTGCATGTGTGCTCCTATCACCCTGAACTTCATCAAGATGTGTGATACAATGCACCAATAAAAAAAAGAAAGAGGGAATAACAATGTTAATTGGGGAATGATAATACCGTCATCCAGCATTAATTGATGTGCAGAAGCACTCAGAGTTCCCAAGAGGAAGGATTTATTTAAATGCAAATTTTTATTATTACTACTATTTAAGTTGTTTTAATAAATTGATTTAAATAAGACACCTCTCTAGCTAAATTCATATATAATATCTAACAAATTATTTATGAGCCACAAAAAAAAAGAAAAGGACTAGACTCAGAGCAGTGGTCAAGTCCTTGTTCTACTCCTCATTGTATAACTTGAATATAAAGCAAACTCTACACTCCTATGTCTCCTCATCTCTGAAATTGGAGAATGAAACAGATTATATGTAAATAGTTTCTGGCACTTAAATTGTATGACTTCATGGATACAAAACAACAGGTTCCAAAATAAAAACCACGCCCACACTTGAAGTGAACACAATTTTTATTATATCTTTCACCTTCCCCAAATAAAAATTAAGTCCTCATCCAAATAATTGAAGCCTTTTGAATAGGAGAGTTAGTTTGATTCATCAAATGAGAACAACAATTTTGCCCTGCTTCATTTCCTAATCACACTGTAATCAAAATGACTTTAGCTTTACACTCAGGAAAAATGTGATGGTAATTAATGAACTAGCCATTACAATCCTGAAAAGTTCATATTACTACAAACTTCACTCTTGTGTTGAGTTGAAAACTGTTGTCTTGCAACATCACTTAATCTGTCTTATAGGACAATACAGGGCAAGTTCTTCCCCGTGGGACTGCCCTTTGATTAGTGGAGCATAGCTACATCTCCCAATTAGTCTTCCTTTCTCTAGATTGAACATTCACAATTTCTTCAGCCATTGTATACATTGTAAGATTTTCAGACCTTTTAATATCCAGGTCACCCTTCTCTAGAAATACTCCAATTTTGTCACTGCTTTTTCAAAATGGAGTTATTGAGAACTGAACA
>PVJS01054592.1:10000-12912 GCA_004027185.1 Glis glis | reverse complement strand
CACACACACACACTTTTTTTTTAAAAAAAATAGGGTCTCACTAAGTTGCTGCGGGCCTCGATAAATTGCTGAGGCTGGCCTCCAATTGCCATCCTCCTGTCTCAGCCTCCCAAGTACTGGGATTACAGACGTGTGCCACCACTCCTGGCTGGAAGTCGCCGGCGCACGGCTGGCGACAGCGGTTCCAGGCCTCCGGTGACTTCAGTCGGAGGGGCTGCGCTCGTCCCCTGCAGAGGGCGGGAGACTTCTGAAGCGAGGAGGAGCAGGCGGCAAGGCGGTGGACGTGGCGTGGGCGGTGAGAGTCCCTGGTCTGTGCACCGTGCGGGTTGCACAGACCGCAAAGGCGCGGCTCGCGCCCAGCCAGGAGATGGACGGCAATTTTTGAGATCGGGAAATGAGTTTCCGCCAGAAAGCCTTCGTGTCTCTGTGGCGCAATCGGTTAGCGCGTTCGGCTGTTAACCGAAAGGTTGGTGGTTCGAGCCCACCCAGGGACGGCTCTTTTACTCAAGTCCTTTCCAGCTATTTAAAAGCAACTTCAGGTTGCTAATAACCTTAATCTTCGCAGTTCTCTGGACCTCTGTCACCCTTAAATCCAATGCCGAAATATGCGATGTGGAAACTTAGGTTTCACCAAATGTTTCAAAGGGAGAATAATACATCAAGTCATTTTTTCAATAGAGTGTGTGCCTGGAGCTTCAGAGTTTACCACTGCACATACTCCCTCACTGCCCCACACTGTGTTTTTACAACTGTACATCATTGAAGATCTGAAAACTCCCATGAATTTATTTATTTATATTCTTGTGGTACTGGGGATTGAACCCAGGGGCATTCTACCTCTGAGCTACACCCCCAGCCCAATTTTATTTTTTTATGTTGAAACAAGGTCTCTCTAAATTGCCAAGGCTGGTCTCAAACCTGTGATCCTCCTGTCTCAGTCTCCCAAGTACTGGGATTACAAAGATATGCCATCGAAAATCCCATGAATTTGGAATCAGAACATCCAGTCTACACTGTGGTTCTGGGTTGAAATCTTGGTTCTGCCACTGTGTAACTTTAAACAGGTTACTGAATTTCCTGCGCCTCTATTTCCTTGTCTATAAAAGAGGGCGAGCAGGAGTACATTCCTAATGGGTTCATCTAACATCTAATGAAATGTACTTACAACACTTGAGCACTTGGGGGGAAATGCTCATTAAATGTCACCAACTATAATTAATTTTATTGGCAGCATCATCACTATTTTCATGATTTTCCTTGACCTTTTATTTTATTATTGTGTGCATGCGTGGTACTGGGGATTGAACCCAGGTGAATTCTACATCTGAGCTACACCACCAGCCCTGTTTTTATTTTTTGGTTTTTTGGGTTTTTTGTTTTGTTTTGTTTTGTTTTGTTTTTGCGGTACCGGGGATTGAACCCAGGGGCGTTCTACCTCCGAGCTACACCCCGGCCCTATTTTGAAACCAGGTCTCACAAAGTTGCAGGGGGCCTCACTAAGTAGCTGAGGCTGGCTGCGAACCTGGGTCCTCCAGTCTCAGCCTCCCAAGTACTGGGATTATAAGCATGCGCCATCAAGCCCGGCCTATTTTTTGTTTTGAAACAGGGTCTTGTTAGGTTGCTTGAGAGCCTCAATAAATTGCTGAGACTGGCCTTTTACCTGAAGTCCTCCTGTCTCAGCCTCCCAAGTATTGGGATTACAGGCGTGTGCCACCATGCCTGGCTTTCTGACTCTTACAGGTGAAGAGATAACACTGTGATGTCCTTTCTTCTCCTGACCCCTGAGGACTGAGAAGTGGTTCACAAGAGAGACTTGAGTTTGGATTCATCTGACTCTAGAAGGGCCGAGGCAGTGACCCTGCTCCATTGTTTCTGTGACAGAGCGCTAATGAAGAACTCCAAACTCACCCTTCCCGCTGGGGCCTTCATGGTCAGTCTTGGGCCAAATACAAATTGGGAAGAAAAAAAAAAGAAGACAGCAGGGCATGTTGGCACACACCTATAATTCCAGTACTTGGGAGGCTGAGACAGGAGGATCACAGGTTTGAGGCCAGCCTGGGCAACTTAGTGAGGCCCTCTGCAACTTAGCGAGACCCTGTTTCAAAATAAAAATAGGGTTGAGGGAGTAGCTCAGAGGTAGAATACCCCTGAGTTCCATCCCCAATACCACAAAAAAGGGGGCTGGGGGGAAACTCATTTCTACTCCAGCTCCCAGGTCCCAAAGGCAGAACAAAAAAAAAAAACCCCACAACAACAAAAAAACCTAACCTTTTTCTCTTAAAGCATGTCTTTTCTTTCTTTCTTTAGTGATACTGGGGATTGATCCCAGGAGTATCCTACCTCTAAGCTATTTTATTTATTTTTTTGAAACAGGGCCTCACTAAGTTGCTGAGGCTGGTGGCAAACCTGTGATCCTCAGCCTCCCAAGTACTGGGATTACAGGTGTGTGCCACCACACCTGGCTTATTACTTTTATTTTTATTTATTTATTTATTTATTTATTTATTTATTTTTGTGGAACTGGGGATTGAACCCAGGGGCATTCTACCTCCGAGGTACACTCCCAGCCCTATTTTATTTTTATTTATTATATTTATTTATTTTAATATTTTTTGCAGTACTGGGGATTGAACCCAAGGGCATTCTGCCTCCAAGCTACACCCCCAGATATATTTTTTATTCTTTATTTTGAAACAAGGGCTCACTGAATTGTGAAGGGCCTCACTAAGTAGCTGAGGCTGGCCGCAAACCTGTGATCCTCCTGTCTCAGCCTCCCAAGTACTGGGACTACAAGTGTGCGCCACCACGCCCGGCTTATTTTTATTTTGAAACAGGGTCTTGCTAGGTTAATGAGAGTCTATTTGCTGAGGCTGTCCTCGAACCTGCAATTCTCCTGTCTCAACCTCCCAAGA
>PVJS01054592.1:0-7500 GCA_004027185.1 Glis glis | reverse complement strand
GAATGTGAAGGTTTGGACCTGTGATTTTTTTTTTTTTCTGTTCACGTTGAGATTCATATTAAGAGAAATTTAGATATACAAAGAACAAGAAGGAAAGGAAGCTCGCTAAGATTCCTCCTATTTAAAATTCTGTGGTAGTTGTTTGACATATTAAAGGAAAGTCGGTTCTGGTTTCTTCAAGAGATCTTGAAAGAGCTTCTGAAATCCACCGGATGAGTTAAGACTCATCCATAGGAATCTCTACAACACATCGTTACCCATTTGAGAGTGTTTCCTTAGGACAAATGCATAAAGTCAAAGACATACTGAGAATGCACATTTGAAAATTTTGGATAATTTTGGAAAAATTTGTCGTCAATTGCTATGTGTAGAGATATCAATTTTCACTTTCCAATGAATTAACACCAGACAATGGATATCATCATTCTTTCCATCTTTGCAAAAGTACAGGATAAAACTATGGAGTCTCATTTTAATTTGCAATTTATATTGCAACTTATATATTTTAATTTGTAATTTATTTTTTATCATTGAGGTTGATCATTTTTCATAAGCGTACCAATTATTTGAATTAGTTTTGAGATTTACTAAATTATGTATTTTGCTTATTTTTCTATGGGTTTTATGTTTTCCTGATTGACTTATACCAGTTTATCATTTATTTGTCTTTTAATATTATTTATGGAATTTTTAGATAGGAAGAAGTCTGTTTTTATGTAGGCAAATCTATCAGTTTTATCCTTTATGATCTCTGCTTTGCTTTTATCTTGAAAAAGTCTACTCTAGCCGCAAATTAAGATAATTATTCACTAATGTTTTCGTGTAGCTCCTGGGTTCAAGCCCCACACCAAAAAAAAAAAAAGGCTATATTAGCCACCACACCCAGCTACACAAACCTTTTGAACCAGCATTTCAATTCCTGGGCATTTATTCCACACACATGCAAAATTACATATGTTCAAGATTATTTATGGCAGCATTGTTTGTCATAGCAAAGAAAGAGCATAAGTGTCCATCAACAGGAAGCCAGCTAAACTAATTATGGAATGTCCGTACAATGGAATGCTATATACACAAGAACGAATAAGAAAGGGCTTCATGTCTGAACCGTAACGACTTCTAGAATATATTGAATATATTCTAGGTAAAGTGCAGAAAAGTGTGTATAAGTGGCTACTGTTTGTGCAAGAGGGAAGAGCATATTTAAGTATATAAGTAAGTTTACATGCATGTACTTACATTTGCATAAAATATCTCCGCCCTTATAATTAAGAAACTAGTCAGCTCATTAGAGGGAAAATAGATGGTAATGTGAAAGTTAGGTTTATCAGTTATGCCTTTTTACAAATTTGAATTCTAAATCCTGTAAGCATATTACTACCTTTTCAAAACTTATAATAAAAATGAAAGAAAATATGTTGCTGAAAAATATTTCTCTGAAAAGTGAAATGTTAATTTGAATAATAGCTGGTAATAAAGCAGTATGAATAGCATGATCCCATTTCTGTTTCATTAACTGGATATTAACGATGGTCTTTGGGCGGTAGAACTCGAAGCAATTTTTTCCTTTGTGTTTTTCTACATTTTCAGTATTTGAGCTTTAGGTGAATGGGGGAATTGATTAGCAGAAACAACGATGATTTTAAAAATGGAGGGAACAAAAAGCTCCTTCCCTGACCGGGAATCGAACCCGGGCCGCGGCGGTGAGAGCGCCGAATCCTAACCACTAGACCACCAGGGAGGCTGAGAGCCCTTTCTCTGCAGGATTCTATGTGGTTAATAATGTGTTTCTGCTTTTTTTGTTCTATTTTGACTGCTGAGGTATTGAGATTCTCGGATACTGAACATTCTCTGCATCAGGATTCTCTTTCCTTCCTTCCTTTCTCTTTCTTTCTTTCTTTCTTTCTTTCTTTCTTTCTTTCTTTCTTCCTTCCTTCCTTCCTTCCTTCTCTTCTCTTCTCTTCTCTTCTTTCTTTTCTTTCTTTTTTCTGGGGCTGCATGGGGATTTCTTCCCCAGCCCTTCTTTCTTAGAGTAGAAAACGCAGTGAAAGAATTCTCAGCCTGGCTCTCAGATCCGGGGCAGGCTCGGGTACCCAAGACCCCGGCTGGGCCTTTGCCCAAAACAGCCAGGAACTTTTCCTTAGGAAATATAAAAGACGTCGTGTGAATAACGCTAGGAAATCCTGGAACTGCTGTAGCTTTATTTCATGTGAATTTAGAGGCAGCCGTAGGCTAAAACGAAGATTACAGACAAGTGAAAATCACTAAGCCTAGGGATGTTGTTTGGTGCTCAGCAGGACCTGAGTTTAGCTCAGTAGGAGGAGACTAAGAGAAGCGTGGGGCCTCTGAGCTTTAAAACTTTTAAATATGAGGAAGGCAGAGAGGGAGTGAGGAGAAAGAAAATTTGGGTACACGCCAGAGTGCAGGAACTTTAAGAGAGAGAAAAGAAAGCACAGGTAGCAAAATGTTGGCAATGAATCGAATGTTTACTACATCGTACTTTCAACTTTTCTATAAGTTTGAAAAATTTAAAACAATAATAACAACAACAAAATCAAAAGTCTCCTCTCAGGTCTTTTCTGGTCAAGATCCTTAATTTGAATTATCTTGTGGGGTGGTAGTGATTTCCTGGCACCCACCAGTCTCTCTCCTTCCTGTTTACCTCCCCCCCACTCACAGAAGGTGGTGCAGATGGCGGTGTGTGTGTGTGTGTGTGTGTGTGTGTGTGTGTGTGTGTGTGTGTGAGAGAGAGACGGGGATTGAACCCAGAGGCATTCTATCTCCAAGCTACATCCCCAGCCCTGTTTTTTATTCTTCATTTTGAAACAGGGTCTCACTAAGTTGCGGAGGGTCTCACTAAGTAGCTGAGGCTGGCCGTCAACCTGCGCTCCCCCGTCTCACCCTCCCAAGTACTGGGATTCCAAGTGTGTGCCACCATGCCCTGCTCAGATGGCCATTTTAATTCTGCCTGTTCCCAGGTCCTCTGCCCTGCCTCAAAATGACCATAAAACTATGAGCTCTGTGCACAGAAGTTCAAATAGATTTATTTATTTATTTATTTATTTATTTATTTATTTATTTTGCAGTACTGGGGATTGAACCCAGGGGCATTCTACCTCAGAGCTACACCCCAGCCCTGTTTTATTTTTATTTTGAAACAGTGTCTTGCTAGGTTGATGAGTCTCACTAGTTGCTGAGACTGTCCTCGAACCTAATCCTCCTGTCTCAGCCTCCCAAATACTACGATTACAGGCTTGTGCCACCACACCGGGCTCTAGCCACCCTTCTCACATCAAAGCTTGAGGAGAAGCCAGGAGTGGTGCCACAGGCCTATAATCCCTGTACTTGGAAGGCTGAGACAAGAGGATCACATATTTGAGACTAGCCTCAGCAATTCAGCAAGACTCACAGCAACCTAGTAAGAACCTGTTAAAAAAAAAAAAAGGACTGGGGGTGTAGCTTGGAGGTAGAACACCCTGGGTTCAAAAGGATGGGGATATAATTCAGTGGTAGAGCGCCCTGGGTTCAATGCCCAATACTGGGGGCAAAGGGGACTGAAAAGTGGAGAGAAGGAGACAGACCAGCTAGGGGCCAGAACCCAAGGAATGACATAATGGTGATTTCGCTGGCTTTTCTTTTTTCCTTGTGTATTGCAGATTTGGGGCTGAAGAAGCCCAGCAACCTGGAAACAGCAATAGGAGCAGAAAAAAACAGAGCCAGGTGTGGGGTTACGCCTGCAATCCCAGTACCTGGGAGGCTGAGACAAAAGGATCACAGGTTTGAGGCCAACCTCAGCAACTCAGCAAGACCCTGTTTCAAAGTAAAAAATTAAAACTGGGCGTGGTGGTGCACCTTGTCATCCCAGTACTTGGGAGGCTGAGACAGGAGGATCACAGGTTCACGGCCAGCCTCAGCTACTTAGTGAGGCCCTCCACAACTTCGTGAGACCCGGTTTCAAAATAAAGAATAAAAAATAGAGCCGGGGGTGTAGCTCGGAGGTAGAACACCCCTGGGTTCAATCCCCGGTACCATACACACACACACACACACACACAAAAAAAAAAAGAACAAAAAATCCTCAAAGCAGAATGGAGAGGACAGAGAAAAGAACCAGTGAACTGGAAGACATGACAATAGAAATTATTCAATCTGAAAAATAGAGAAAAGGGACTGGGAAAAAATTGAGCTAAGGCTCTGGGACTCGTGGGATTATAATAAAAGACTTTTTTTTTTCTTTTTGTGATACTGGGGATTGAAACCAGGGGCATTCTACCTCCAAACTACACCCCAGCCCTTCTTTATATTTTTAAAAATTTTTAGTTTTGAAACAGGGCCTCACTAAGTTGCAGAGGGCCTCACTAAGTTGGTGAGGCTGGCCTTAGACCTGCGATCCTCCTGTCTCAGCCTCCCAAATACTGGGATTACAAGCGTGCACCACCATGAGCAACAACACCCCTGCCAAGTTTCTGTGGTTTTTATTTTTATTTATTTATTTATTTATTTATTTATTTATTTATTTATTTATTTTTGCGGTACTAGGGATTGAACCCAGGGGTATTTTACCTCCAAGCTACACCCCCAGCTCTATTTTTTATTTTTTTTATTTTTGGGGGGATTGAACCCAGGGGCATTCCACCTCTGAGCTACACCCCCAGCTCTATTTTTTAATTCTTTATTTTGAAACAGGGTCTCACTAAGTTGTGGAGGGCCTCACTATGTAGCTGAGGCTGGCCGCAAACCTGCGATCCTCCTGTCTCAGCCTCCCAAGTACTGGGATTACAAGTGTGTGCCACCACGCCAGGCCCCACCAAGTTTGACAGAAAGCTAAACCTACAGATTCAAGAAGTTGAATGAAACCCCAACATGATAAAACCAAATAAATGCATGCTAGGGACCTTGTAATCCTGCTGAAAGCTAAAAGCAAAGGAAAAAATGTTGAAAGCAATGAGAGAAAAAGCTATTTGAATGATTTCTCATTAGAAGCTCTGGAGGCCAAAAGGCACAAAATTTTTTAAGTGCTGCAAGAAAAGACCATCAACTCAGATTCCTATACCCAGTAAAAATATCCTTCAAGAATGAAGAAGATACACTGGGCGTGGTGGTACATACCTGTAATCCCAGTACTTGGGATGCTGAGACAGGAGGGTTGCAGGTTTGAGGCCAGCCTCAGCAATTTACCAAGGCTCTCCACAACTTAGTGAGACCCTGTTTCAAAAATTAAAAAATAGGAATGGGGGCGTAGCCCCAGATGTAGAATGTCCCTGGGTTCAATTTCCAGTACCACAAAAAAAAAAAAAACAAGCAAGCAAACAAAAGGATGAAGGAGATAAAACTCAACAACAAAAAGACAAACAGCCCAATTTGCCAGGTGTGGTGGCGCATGCTTGTAATCCCAGTACTTGGGAGGCTGAGACAGGAGGATCACAGGTTTGAGGATAGCCTCAGTAATTTAGTGAGGCTCTCAGCAACCTAGTGAGACCCTGTTTCCAAAAAAGAAATTAAAAAATCAGGCTGGAGGTGTAGCTTGGAGGTAGAATACCTCTGGGTTCAATCCCCAGTATCAAAAAAAAAAAAAAAGAGCAAAGGACTTTTTTTTGCGGTACTGAGGATTCAACCCACGGGCGTTCTACCTCTGAGCTACACCCCCAGCCCTATTTTTTAAATTTATTTTGAAACAGGGTCTCACTAAGTTGCGGAGGGTCTTACTAATTAGCTGAGGCTGGCCGCAAACCTGCTATCCTCCTGTCTCAACCTCCCAAGTACTGGGATTACAAGCATGCTCCACCACGCCCAGCTAAGAGCAAAGGACTTTAATAGACATTTCTCCAATGTCTCTCCAAGATATTCAAATGGAGTCTAATAACCCCATGCCTTAGGTATATAATAAATTTTGTGTTATTTTCCCTGTTTTTTTTTAAGATACTTCTGAGCCAGCGTGGTGGCTCATGCCTGTAATCCCAGTACTTGGGAGGCTGAGACAGGAGGATTGCAGGTTCGAAGTGAACCTCAGCTACTTAGTGAGGCCCTCTGCAACTTAGTGAGACCCTGTTTCAAAATAAAGAATAAAAAAAATAGGGCTGGGGGTGTAGCTCGGAGGTAGAATGCCCCTGGCTCCATCCCCAGTTCTGCAAAAAAAAAAAAAAAAAGATACTTCTGGGCGTGGTAGGGCACGCCTGTAATCCCAGTACTTGGGAGACTGAGTCAGGAGATTTGCAGGTTCGAGGCCAGCCTCAGCAACTTAGCAAGACCCTCAGCAATGTAGTAAGACCCCATTTCCAAATAAAAATAAAAAAGGGCTGGGGGTGTAGCTCAGAGATAAAATGCCCCTGGGTTCAATCTCCAGTAACATACACACACACACACACACACACACACACACACACACTCAAATAGCCAACAAGCACATGAAAAGATGCTCAAAGTCATTCATCATTAGGGAAATGAGAATAAAACCACAATAAGATATCACTGTATACCTACCAGGATGGCTACAAGATAAATAGGAAGTGTTGATGCGGATAAGAAGAAATTGGAACCCTCAAGTATTGCTGGTGGGAACGTTAAATGGTACAGCTGCTGTTAAAGACAGTTTGGCAGTTTCTCAATAAGATAAAGATAGAATATGACTCAGTAATTCCACTCCTAAGTATGTACTCCAAAGAACTGAAAACAGGTACTCAAATAAATACTTGTAATGTACGTTCACAGCAGGACTATTCATAATAACCAAAAGATAGAAACAGCCCAAACATCCTTCAACAGATGAATGCATAAACAAAGTGTATAATGCAAGTATAATGAAGAAATACTTATATAAGAAGTACTGATAGAGCTACTACTTGGATGAACCTCAAAAACATCACGCTAGCCAGGTGGGGTGGCGCACGCCTGTAATCCAGTACTTGGTAGGCTGAGACAGGAAGATTGCAGGTTTGAGGACAGACTTAGCAAGTAGTGAGACTCATCATCCTAGGGTGACCCTGTTTCAAACTAAAAATAAAATAAGGCTGGGGGTGTAGCTCAGAGGTAGAATGCCCCTGGATTTAATCCCCAGTACCACACACAAAAATATCATGCTAAATTAAAGAAGTCAGACACAAAATATCACATATTATATAAATCTGTTTACATGAACTGTTCAGAATAGGTAAATGTATAGAGATAAAAAGCAGAGTGGGGGTTGCCACAAGTTGTGGAGGGACTAGGTAATGGGCACAGGGTTTTCTTTTGGGGTGATGAAAATGTTATGGGGATGGTTGAACAACATTTATGGTGTACTAAATGCCACTGAATTGTACATTTAAAAATGATTAGGCAGAAGCCAGGTGTGGTAGCGCACACTTGTAATCCCAGTACTTTGGGAGGCGGAGACCGGAGGATCTGGGATCGCGGCCAGCCTCAGCTCTCTCTCTCTCTCTCTCTCTCTCTCTCTCCCTGTCTCTGTCTCTCTCTCTGTCTCTCTCTCTCTCTCTCTCTCTCTCTCTCTCTCTACTTGGCGAG
>PVJS01054591.1:0-12910 GCA_004027185.1 Glis glis | reverse complement strand
TGACTCTGTAGATCATTTTTGGCAGGATGGCCATTTTGATAATATTTATTCTGCCTATCCAAGAGCAGGGAAGATCTTTCCATCTTCTAAGATCTTCTTCAATTTCTTTCTTCAGTGTTCTATAGTTTTCATTGTAGAGGTCTTTTACCTCTTTGGTTAAATTTATTCCTAGGTATTTGATTGGTTTTGAAGTTATTGTCAATGGGATTGTTTTCTGGATTTCTTTCTCAGTGGATTCATGGTTGGCATATATGAAAGCTACTAACTTTTTTAGGTTGATCTTGTATCCTGCTACTTTGCTGAGTTTGTTAATCAGCTCTAGTAGACTTTTGGTTGAGTTCTTTGGGTCTTCTAGATATAGGATCATATCATCTGCAAATAAAGATAATTTTAGTTCTTCTTTTCCTATTTGAATTCTTTTGATATCCTTCTCTTGTCTTATTGCTCTGGCAAGAGTTTCAAGGACTATGTTGAAAAGGAGTGGTGATAGTGGGCATCCTTGTCTTGTTCCTGATTTTAAGGGGAATTCTGGCAATTTTTCCCCATTGAATATGATGTTGGCTTTGGGTTTCTTATATATTGACTTACTGATGTTGAGGTATGTTCCTTCTATTCCGATTTTCTGTAGAGTTCTTAACATGAATGGGTGTTGAATTTTGTCAAATGCTTTTTCCTCATCTATTGAAATGATCATGTGATTTTTGTTTTTAGTTTGGTTTATGTGGTGGATAACATGTATTGTTTTGCGTATGTTGAACCAGCTTTGCTTTCCTGGGATGAAACCAACTTGGTCATGGTGTACGATTTTCTCAATATGGTTTTGAATGTGGCTAGTATTTTATTTAGAATTTTTGCGTCTATGTTCATTAATGATATTAATCTGTAATTTTCTTTCCTTGAGGTATCTTTATTTGTCTTTGGTATTAATGTGATGTTGGCCTCATAAAAAGAGTTTGGAAGAATTCCATCTCTTTCAATTTCACGGAATAGCTTTTGAAGTATTGGTTTTAGTTCGTCTGTGAAGGTTTCGTGAAATTTGGCAGGAAAACCATCTGGACCTTGGCTTTTCTTTGAGGGAAGACTTTTTGCTGTTTCTATCTCTGTGCTTGCTATTGGTTGATTCAGTTTTTCTGTATCCTCTTGGTCCAACTTAGGTAGGTTGTATGTGTCTAGAAATCTTTCTACCTCTTCCATGTTTTCCATTTTATTTGAATATAAGTTTTCAAAGTAGCTTCTTATGATCCTCTGGATTTCTCCACTATCTATAGTGATAACCTCTTTTTCATTTCTGATTTTGGTAATTTGCGTTGATTCTCTCCTTCTTTTCGTTAGGTCAGCTGGTGGTTTGTCAGTCTTGTTAATCTTCTCAAAGAACCAGCTTCATGTTTTGTTGATTCTTTGTATTGTTTTTTTTATTTTCTATTTCATTAATTTCTGCTCTGATTTTAGTTATCTCCTGCCTTTTACTGGCTTTGGGCTACGATTGTTCCTGTTTTTCAAGATCCTTGAGGTGTGTCATTACGTTATTTATTTGGATGTTTTCTGTTTTTCTTATGTGGGCATTCAGTGCTATAAATTTTCCTCTTAACACCGCTCTCAAGGTATCCCACAGATTTTGATATGTCCTGTCTCTATTTTCATTTAATTCTAGGAATTTTTTTATTTCTCCCCTTATTTCTTTCTTGATCCAGTCCTCGTTCGGGAGTCTATCATTCAGTCTCCATGTACTTATGTGATTACTTTTTGTCTTCCTGTTGTTAATTTCCAGTTTCAATCCATTGTGATCTGAGAAGATACAGGAAACTATATCACATCTTTTGAATTTGCTGGTGCTTCCTTTGTGACCCAGTATGTGGTCTATTTTGAAGAATGTTCCATGGGCAGCTGAGAAAAATGTGTATTCATTGTGTTGTTGGTTGAAATAATCTGTATGTGTCTATTAGATCCATTTGGTCTATAGTTTTCTTTAGGTCTGAGCAATCTTTATTCATCTTTTGTCCAGAGGATTGATCTAGTGGCATGAGTGGTGTGTTGAAGTCTCCCAATATTATTGTGTTTGGGTCTATTTGGGACCTGATGTCCCAAAGACTTTGTTTTATGAATGTGGGTGTGCCCACATTTGGGGTATAAATGTTTAATATTTTTTATCTTCTTGTTGGATTGTTCCTTTTATTAATAAGAAGTGACCCTCTTTGTCTCATCTGATATTTTTAGCTTAAAGTCTATTTTGTGTGATATAAGCGTTGCCACTCCTTCTTGTTTTCGATCTCCGTTTGAATGGTATATCTTTTTCCATCCTCTTACCTTTAGTGTATGAGTATCTTTGGCTAGAAGGTGAGTTTATTGTAGACAGCATATAGTTGGGTTATGCTTTTTGATCCACATTGCCTCTTTGTGCCTTTTAATTGGGGAGTTGAGTCCTTTGACATTCAATGTTATTATAGAGATATGATTTTTGTTTCCTATCATTTTAAGGTTTATTTTCTATTTGCTGTAGTGACAAATCTCCTTGTTTTGTTGCCTACCTGGTGGAGTTCACCTCTCCTGTGGTTCTGAAAATTGCTTGTTTTTCCTTCTTTGTGGTTTGTTTCTTTTAGGATTTTCTCTAGTGTTGGCTTGGTCCTCATGAATTCTTTAAATGTTTGTTTATCATGGAACATTTTTATTTTTCCATCAATTTTAAATGATAGCTTTGCTGGATATTTCAGTCTTGGTTGGAAGTTGTTTTATTCCAGGGTCCAGAGTACTTCGTATCAATCCCTCCTGGCATTCCTGACTTTGGTTGAGAATCATGGGGTGATTTTTATTGTTTTGCCCCTGGACGTCACCCATTCTTTTGTTCTTGCTGCTTTTAGGATTCTTTCTTTGGCCTGTATGTTAGTCGTTTTAATTATTACGTGGCGAGGGGAGGTCCTTCTTTGTTCCTGTCTTAACGGTGTTCTATATGTCTCCTGTATGTGTATATCCAAATCTTTCTCTATGTTCGGAAAATTCTCTGAAATTATTTCTTTGAAGAGGTTTCTTATATCCTTGGTCTGTGCTTCTAAACCTTCTTCATTGCCTTTTATCCTTAGATTAGGACGTCTTGCATTGTTCTGTATTTCTTGAATGGCCAGGTTGTGTTGTTGTAATATCTTCTGTATATCATTGACTGTGTTCTCAGTTTTGAAAGAGGTGTCTTCCAGGAATGATACCCTATTTTCCACTGAAAGAGCTGTCTTCCAGGAGTGATACCCTATTTTCCATGTGGTTGAGCCTACTAGAGTTGGTTTCTATTGCAGTCTTTAATTAGTTTATTGATTCCTTCATTTTGTTCAGAGTTTCTTTCTGATTCTTCCTTAGAGCCTCAACTTCCTCCTTCATCTCCTCTATGCTTTCTTTGAGGCCTTTCATCATTCTGAAGATCAAAATTCGGAATTCTCCGTCTTACATTTCCTGCTGGTATTGTTGGTGTTTCTTGATTCCTCACTGTTCTTCATTCTTGTATTTTCCTTGTTTTCCATTTTGTGTTTCTGTTGCCTCCGCATCATCTTCCTTTCTGTGTATGAGACCTCTTGATGGTTCCTCTAGTCCCAGTTGGGTCAGTACACTGCAGGCTGTGGATCCCTCTTGTCTGGTTGACTGGGGCATGGTATTGTGTGTGGAGGGGTATGCAGGGTCCGGAGCTCAGGTGTTAGCACGTGAAGAGCACTTTGAGGTGCGGTGTTGTGTGCGGGCACTGAGGCGCGGGTGACGGTTCCGGAAGGTGCCCTGTTTCTGAGGCGCGGGTGCTGGGGGTCGCCCGGGCCCCTAGGTAGGCATACATGCTCCGGGTCTCGGGCAATGTCGCCCTAGGGTGCCCGGGCTCTGATGCGCTACGCTGAGGATTTCAAATGGGCCCGTGGGAGGTGCGGGCTCCGGGTATTGTGTAGTGGTGCGTAGGGGTGCACAGGCTCTGAGGCATGGCACAGAGGATTGCGCGTGGGTCCCAGGGGGGAGTTTGTGCTCCTAGATCTCAGGTAGCAACACCAGGGTGTGCCCTGACTCAGAGACAGCCTGGAGAGTCACGCGGGTATTGGGTGGCGGCATCGGAGGGTATCCAGGCTCTGAAGGGTGGCACAGAGGCTCCCGCATGGGGAAGAGAGGTGCAGGCTCTGAGTGTCAGGTGGCTGTGCCGGGGTCCAAGCCAGGGCATGGAAGGCCGCCTGGGATGCGCAGGAGGTCGCTGGGGTCTGAGGCTGGGCGTGGAGGGCCAGGTGACGCGGGGGGACGCCGAGGCCCGGGGCGGGCGCAGAGGCCACTGCGGTGACAGGGGGGGGGAGAACACCGAGGAATGGTACCTGGCGCAGAGGCCGCCGAGGTGACTCCAAGGCCCGGGGCGGTCGCAGAGGCTGCCCGGGTGACACGCGGGGACGCAGAGGTCTGGTACCTTGTGCAGAGGCCGCTGAGATGACGCCGAGGTCTGGGACGGACGCAGAGGCCACCGGGGTGACGAAGGAGGATGCCGAGGCCTGGGGTGGGCACAGAGTTTGCCGGGGTGACACACAGAAACACCAAGGTCTGGTACGTGGCGCAGATGCCACCGAGGTGATGCCGAGGCCTGGGGCAAGTGTAGAGGCCACCAGAGTGACATGGGGGGACACCAAGGCCCTGGGGTGGGTGCAGAGGCTGCCAGGGTGACACACGGGGATGCCAAGGTCTGGTACCAGGCGCAGAGGCCACCGAGGTGACGCCGAGGCCTGGGGCAGGCACAGAGGCCGCCGAGGTGACGCCAAGGCCTGGGGCGAGCACAGAGGCCGCCGAGGCCTGGGGAGGGCGCAGAGGCTGCCGAGGTGACGTGTGAGGACGCCGAGGTCTGGTACCTGGCGCAGAGGCCATCGGGGTGACGCTGAGGCCTGGTGCGTGTGCAGAGATAAATCTCAGACTTTCTTGTTAGTGTTCGCAGGCTGCAAGCAAATTACCTACTTTACTCTCACCACTGGTCTCTGATCTGGGGTGAATATAGACACTACACACTAACCCTTAGAATTAAATGAAATGATGAATATATGTATGTACTATGCCCATAGTACATACTTTTTAAATGTTGATCCCTATTTTCTCTGAATGCAAACCCAATACACAATTATCTTATGTCCAATAAGAAAACTGCCTCTTCATAAAATGCCCAAAACCCTAACTTGCTGGAGCTAAGAAGGCACCATTAGTTAGCTAGGCTGGGTGGTCTGTTGAACATCAGGTAATTATATGACCATGATAAATCAAGAAAACCAATCAACAAACCTAAAACTCCATAAACATGTATGAACCCAGACAAAACCTATAATATTATTCTAACAACAAAAATGAACTAACATGGCCCTATCTTTGCAAATCTCAGAGACTGCTAATTCTATACCAATTCCAGCTTGGAACCTCCTTCTTTCTAAATAAAAATTATTAGTATACCAAAACCAAAGCATTGTCTATCTCTGTACTCTCCCCAGCTCACTTAATATCAGCTTGTATCTTGTCATGAGACTTTTTTTTTTAGATACCTCACTACTATATACAGTCTTTCTCTTTGCAACAAGTCAATGTACCCATCGTTGACTTCAGATGCGCCCTTGGTTGGCTTTGGCTGGGGAGCTTTGGCATCTCTCAAATTTGGCCCCTCTTCTGGAACCCATCTGTCACCCTCTCACATGTAAGATGGTTTTCCCTCATGCATAAACTATTTTGGCAACCTCATTGGAGTTTCTACCCCTGCCTCTTCTACTTCCAACTCCTAGTAAAGACTGCTGAATATTTATTAGTCCAAAACACTCTTCCAAAAAATACTATTTATCAGACATCTAATTTTACACATCCATTTTAATATTTAGTGAGTGAAAGACTGTCAGTAGCAGTTATCTCGAGAGACAAGATACATCCTTTGTGCTGTTGAACCAATTGTGAGCTGTGATATATCTGGGTGTTCGGAGATAAGGTGCCAAACGCATACCTGTAAGTGGAAAAGCAATTTTCTCTTATGCTTCATATCATAGTATGTCAAGATTCTCTAATTCTTTTGTTTTGTTTTAAATGAAGAAAGGTTCGGTTGTTGAGTAGAAACTCTGTTTTGATAGCTTGAATCCCTGGAATAATCCTCGTAGGAATTAGCAGAAAGCAGTTCTCATCAGAGCAATGTTTAGAAAATATAAGTTTGTACCTTGTCATTATATTTCACATTTCCAACTAGAGAACTGCAGTGAGCCCACTAGCTTCCCAGCTTCCTTTTTGTTTAATTCAATAGATATTTTTCATTTGTGCATTTTAAAAGTATTTTTTAAATTGTATTTTACATAATGTGACACATAAATTACACACTGTAGAAAGAATTGTCTGCCTCCCTGAATGAAACCATTTTAATCTCAAGAGTTTTATTATCTGTTAAAATCTATTTAAATATAGGCATTCAATTTTACATTGCTTGACATTTATGGGGAAGCTATTTTACAGCAGCAGGTTTCTGAATAGACATGATCACAACAAATATTCATGATTATCTGACATGCTAGATTGAAAAATACAGGGAAAAATGATCTAAATATTCTGGGCAGTTCACATGTATGAATGTATCGTCTACAACTCTAGCTCAGGGCTCTCCAGTGCATTGTGTGTGTTTGACAACTGCAACCATGACATGTGTATGAAGAGCCTCCTTCTTTTGAGTTACCATAGTACATTATTAATGGAAGCTATTCTGTTTTGAAAATTTAGCTGACCTATTTAATATTAAAACTGGGAAATAGAGACATTCATTCACAATGTGGAATTTTCAGTTAATAATTAAGGCTGTATTTTTTTAAGTAGAAAATAACAGTGACTTTTCTAGTTGAATAGGCTAGAAAGATACTGAATCCTACTTTAATTATGCACCACAATGTATCCTTGGTCTAGAAGGTATTTTAGCTTTTATGTCAATGATACAAAAATGCATCCAAACCCTGGGTACAAATTTATATATAGAGGAAGACTTTTTCTATTTTTTTCTTTTGTGGGGGGCAGCAACATTTCATGGAATGGAACTTAATTGCCAGCTCCAATTAGGGTTAAACAAAATGGGGAGAATGAGCTTCTACAATAAGAATTTTCTACAACTGGTCTCTTGAGTTTGATGTGTGACAATTCAAACTGGGATTTTTATGAAGAAGAAAAGAAGCAAATCACCACAAGATTTTAAATTACACAGAAGAATCTGCATGAAACTTCTATCCATCAAATGGCCACTGAAAAATGAGGTAATTACCTAAAATAATTTGCATGTTAAGAGCTAATACAATATTACACAGTGAAGTCCAGTTGCGAAAGCAATGCATAATTTCCTGGCTAATGTGTCATGCACAATATTCCTCCCTGCTCCGTCACAGCCCAAATAACAATAGGGCCAATCAATCAAATGAAAAAAAATAACTCGGATAAGAAATGAGTTCAGCTCTAATAAATCATGATTTAAACCCAGTGAAATTCAGAGTTATGACAACTAATCATAGTATATTGTGTTTTTAAGGCAATACGTTTAGATTTTAATTGGTATAATTATAGATTTTCAGCGACTTGAGATTAGCGTGTGAAGGCAGAAAATCATTTTTTTTAGTTTGTAAAATGTCATCTATTAAGTTATTGAAGAAAGCCTCATATTAAAATATCAATCTGTAACGCACAGCTCTGCCAAAAGTTATGACTGGAGAGAGATTTAGTCAGGAAGACGAAGAATGTCAGAGGAAAGAATATGGCCAAATTTCCTGCAGAAAGATTCTGAAACATTTCTCAGTGTAAAGTGGAAATGTTCCTTCTAGAAGTGGAATTAATGTCCTCTGTCAGCTGCATGCAGGTGTGGTGATAAACTACGGAGAAGCAGGTGAGGAAAAGCCACGCTAATAAATACAAAGGCCGGAACAATGAGCCCAGGCTGAGTTGCTTCACAAATTCAAAATAGACTTTCTGACCTTCTCCTATCTCCTTCTTGTGCAAATGGAGAAACTCTTTAAAATATGTAGACTATTGGTGGATCTTATTAAGAGACTGGAGGGATTTCCTCTTTGTTGGTATAAAGTGAGATGGGGAATTGGGGGAAGATTTCTTTGATTCAAAACACTTTTTGTTTTTACTGAGGATGAGAAAATTAGGAGAAGAAGGACAAGAGCCTATTTTCATGGTTGGTATGACCCAGCTAGAATATCAACTCTCCTCTTGCTTATCAGGAGTACACTAATATTTGACAAGTCCAGAAAGCAAGTTGTGAGGTGCGGCAGGTTGTTCTATCTGGGCCTTACCACTTAGGGATTATGACCTTGGGGAAATCTCCTAACATCTTTCATGACTGCATTGTGTATGTGTGTTTGTGTGTGTGTGTGTGTGTGTGTGTGTTTTACTGGGGATTGAACCCAGGGGGTTCAATCTGAGTTACATCCCCAGCCCTTTTAATTTTTTGTTTTGAAATAGGCTCTTATTAGGTTGCTGAGAGTCAAACTAAATCACTGAGACTGGTCTCGAATCTGCAATTCTCCTGTCTCAGTCTCCAAAGTACTGGGATTACAGGTGTGTACCACCACCCTTGGGTTCATGACTATATCTTAATCACAAAGCTAAAGATGATAGGATAATGCAGCCTAATGGTTGGTTATAGCTACTGACCAATACCAATGTAAGTGACTAGTATAATTAGTTAATATAAGATTAGTAACTAGCACTTAGCTCTGTGACTGGTACTAGTAAGTGCTAAATTTACAACACAGAACTTATCAGTTTGTTATTAAACGAGGTATTTCACCTCTTATACTCATTTCTTCATCTCTAAAATGGAAATAGGAACAGCACCCATTTAACATATTTTTGTGAGAATTACATGGATTAATAAATCTACATATCTTATAAAGTTGCTGAAATATAAGTACTTGAATTTTTTTTAAAAATTACTCATTGGTAGGTACATGCAGCTATTTAAATTCCAATTTTTTTTTTTTTTTTGCAGTACCGGGGATTGAACCCAGGGACATTCTACCTCCGCGCTATGCCCCCGGCCCTATTTTTTTATACTTTATTTTGAAACCGGGTCTCACGAAGTTGCGGAGGGCCTCACCAGGCAGAGAGAAAGAAAGAGGCAGGGAGAGAGAGAGAGAGAGAGAGAGAGAGCTGAGGCTGGCCTCGAACCCGGATCCTCCGGTCTCCGCCTCCCAAAGTACTGGGATTACAAGCGTGCGCCACCACGCCCGGCTTAAATTCCAATTTAAATTAAATAAAATATAAAATGCCACATGAGCCACATTTCAAGTGCTCAATATCCACCCACATGTGCCTAGTATCTTTTGAATAACACAGATAAGAATATTTCTCTCAGTAAATGCTATTGCACAGTGCTAATAGGCATGGACTTAATGATTTGCAAGGAAAAACTTTCAGTCATTTTTTAGCTGCAAATTGGGATGGAGAGGATGGGGTAAAGAACAGACAGTTTACAAAACATGATTAACTTGTAGTTTGTATAGCTATGTTGTCTCAGTTGCTTTAGACATTTTTTTTTACATTTAGGCATACATTTTAAGAAGAATTTTTTAAGTTCACAAAATAAGAATTAAGAACATTTGAATTTTACATCATATGGATTCCAGTTACCAAGGAAAGAATAATTGATGCTGCCAATTCAATAGCAATGTACCATGTAGAATTCACTTCAGGTAACAACTCCATTAAAAAAACAAATAAATATGGCTTCAAGCCAGATGTGGTGGTGCATGCTTGCAATCCCAGTATTTGGGAGGCTGAGACAGGAGGATTGCAGGTTCAAGGGCAGCTTCAGCAAGTAGTGAGACTCTCAGCAACCTAGCAAGACCCTGTTTCAAAACAAGCAAAAAATAAAATAAAAAGGGCTGGGAGTGTAGCTCAGAGTTAGAATGCCCCTGGGTTCAATACCTAATACTACCACCAAGGAAAAAAAAGAAAAAAAGTGATAGCCCTGTATCACAAAATTTGTAAAGGCCTTTGTGTTCTAAATTCCAGTGACTGTGATCAAAGGTTGACAGGCTTGAAACAATCTCTAAGTCACAAATAACTACCATGCAACTGTGAGCCACTGCATACCAATATATTTATTTAACACTCATTCACAAATAATGAAAAGAGCAATTCAATCACCAACTCCTCAGGACAATGGCCTTCAATTTCAAAACTCTGTGACCATTGTTTTCACATTCTCAGTTCTGGTCCTGGATTTCCTTGGATTAGTTGATGGCTATGATTATCCTTTTATTTTGAAACACAACCTCCCCTTGATCGTCATACACAGCTCTCTGGTTCTTCTTCCCCATGTACTCCTTCTCCATGCACTTCTGGCGCTCTAGTCCTCTATCATCCTCACTCAGCATGTCCACACACTTTCTTGTCACCCACAGTTCTCTTTTGCATGTTCTACTCTCTCCTCATGGCCTCAGATGTCACGTCTCTTCTGATGGTGTCACCCCAGCAAGCACTTTTCACTTGGATTCTAGAGTTATATTTTATTTCACTTTCCACGTATGTCATAAGCCTAAACCTACATTTTGTAAAACTAAATAAATCCCACATTGGCTGTAGCCCTCATTTACAAAAGAACAGCACATGTGCACATGATCGTACATACTAGCTTTTCCTTTTTCTACTTCACACTAACCAAGACCTGGTCATCATCTATATTTATCTACCTCAAATGCTATTACTAAGCCGCTGAATCAGGTTCCTTCTGCATCCTATGGAATACAATATAGACTCATTCCCTCTCTTCAGATGTGTGCTTTCCCTGTTGCCATTCATCTCCAAAAATTCTCATCTTAGCTACGATGGTAACTCAGGGACTGCCTACTACCAGCTTAACCTTCAGAGTGGTATCAACACGGTTCCTCTTAAATAATACTTCTTTGGTTTTACTTAAAACCCTTTGATTCTCATCACTTATAGAGGCTTTCAAACACACATGAGCTTGTTCTTCATGACTCCTGACCACCTTCTCAGCCCATCTTCTGTCTTTTTCCCACAGTGTCCTTGACCTGACTCTATCATGATACCTGCTGTTCCCAAAATATGACCTGCCCTCTCATGCCTCCCAAAACCATCGTGTATGTTCTTTATTCTACTTGGAATCTTGCCAATACTTATTTTCTTGAAACCCACAATATTGTATGACTCAGAAACATCCCATTTTTCATGAATTGTCTTCATTCATTCACTCTCCTCTTCTATGTAGAACTCAGTTTCAGCATCTCTGTTAGGACACTGTTATATACCTGATAAGGGTAAATTGAATATCTGTTTGGATAGACTATGAGATGTTTCAAGGTTTCATCTATAGCATAATATCTAAAATGGATAGATTTTAATGTCACACATAGCATTTTCATGTATTTATATATTTCTTTATTTTGACCCTTGACTATACTTATATAAATTACTAATTAAGGTATGACAGTAATATGTAATTAATAAAAACTGTAGGATGGTAAAAATGCTGAAAACTAAAAGATGATATTCACAAGTACAATTAAGTTATCATACATTTCATCAATGCCTGAAAAAATGCTTTCTTTGACTGGCCTTGAAATTTACAAATCTCTATTTCCTCTTGTATTATAGGCTTTTCTGTGGGTTCCTCATATTTTGGACCCTTTCATAGTGGAATGATCCCAGACGAAGATTTTTTGTACTTGTACCTCTTCATTTTATTTGAATGCCACTAGAGACTGCATGCAATTCAACTGCTTTAAAATATCACTGTTCCAGGCATAGTGACACATGCCTGTAATCCTAGTATTTGGGAGGCTGAGACAGAAGGATCACAGGTTCAAGACCAGCCTTAGCAACTCAGTGAGAATCTCATCAACATAGCAATACACTGTTTCAAAACAAATATTAAAAAGAAAAAGGGCTATGGGTATAGCTTGGAGATAGAATGCCTCTGGATTGGATCCCTAGTACCATGGACACATACACACACACACACACACACACACACACATACATACACACACACTGTATATATATATATGGGCTTTGTTTTCAACTACCTACCCAATATCCTCAACTTCACATATTAACAACAGAGGTCCTCATCTTCCCCAGTAAAACATGTTCTACAACCGAGAAAATTAAAATTGTATCCTTCCAAGTGTTTAAAGCCTTACAATTTCAGCTAATTCTTAATCCTCTTAGGAAAACTTGTAAATACATCCAGAAATATAGTCAGTCCTCTATATTCAAGGATTCAACCAATCATGGATAAGAAATTTTTTTTAAATTTTGTCTGTACTGACATGTACAGATTTTTCTCTTGTCATTATTCCCCAATAGTATAACAACTGTATACATACATTTATATTGTATTATGGGTTACAAGTATTCCAGAGATAATTTAATATATATATGACTATGTGTACAGATTATATGAAGATACAATGCCTTTTCCATCAGGGACTCCAGCATCTGCAGATTTGGGTATGAGTAAGGGGTCTTGGAAATAACTCCCCAACCTGAGGGACAACTGTGTACCTAGAATCTGGCCACACCACTCCACTGCTAAAACCCAGTTCAAAGCATCATCCCATCTCAAATTGCTGCGAAGACATCCAAAGGGGTCTCCCCAATTCTGTTTTCCCACTCAGTACTCTCTTCAACCTAGTCCCAACAGAGCAGTCAAAACAAGTCTACTGAAATAGAAGCCATATAATCTAGCTCTTCTGCTCAAGATCCTCCAGGGTCCTCTCAATTCACCGAGAGGAAAATCTTGCATCTGTACACTGACCTGGAAGATCCTTAAGGATTAGGTCCTCGGTAATAACTAATCTTTTTTTTTTTTTTTTGCGGTACCGGGGATTGAACGCAGGGGCGTTCTACCTCCACACTACGCCCCCGGCCCTATTTTTTTTATACTTTATTTTGAAAC